>WMED01028323.1:0-10470 GCA_019650415.1 Pipa parva | reverse complement strand
GTGCTGCCTGCCCCCTCAATGTGCTGCCTACCCCCTCAATGTGCTGCCTACCCCCTCTCCCGTCATAGAGCTTTTCTTTTCTCTGATTGTTTATTTTAGAATTCTTAAGTTTTTAGATCAAGTCACTGATTTGATATTCCAAAAAAATCTGCTAAATTGAAAGAATGTGATAAAGGCTTATGCAAGAAAGGAACTATGAATTAAGAACTACTGAAAATAATTATTTAACAGTGGTAATTAGATGGGCAAACTACTGTTGGAAAGAACAGAACAGCGCACTCACACGGTATAAAACCAAAAAAGTTTATTTTTGAGACTGTAATGTTCAATAATGGCCTTTCACCTATTCAATTCACGTATATCATGTCTTATTATTAGCATGTATATGGCTAATAACAGTTTATATGTATATATATATATTTTTACTGATACGATTTGCTCATGTATATGCTTTTGATCCACTTATATGTTTATAGTTTTCATGCACGCACCATATTTATTTATTTATCTATTTATAGATATTGATCGTTTCTATCTTCTCACATACCACTTATTTAACTAATTTAAACTAATTTTTCCCAATTTTTCTTAAAATTTTTTTTCCTGGATATGTGGCCTGCTGATTGACTATCTCCTGTTCTTAGATATGCTACATGGTACCTGCTATATACCAATATCAAATACATATTTATTATATTTCATCACTTTTATTCTTTATTGCTATTTAACTTAACATTGTCTTGTGTGCCACATTGTAACCGTTGTTATTTCTGTTCAATCTTTCTCCATAGGATTATGTTCTTTACCTGGTGGCCAGTGACTGACAGCAGCAACAATGTAACCAACGTATACTTTATTTAAATTCACTTATCTGCAACAGCGTTTCCTTCTAACTACAGCTGGTTATTCTTTGAAACGCATTTTAAATTTGATGCCAATGGCTCACTGTAGCATATGCAAATTACGTGCGGCTCCACTTCCGCATTTGGATTTCATGCCCTTCCAGCTGTTTACCATAGACATCGTGGTTTACTGATAACGCTTTATGTTTTAACACACGTTACCGCTGCAGCCGACTACCCACATGGCGACCAGGTATGTTGATTAGTGTTCTACTATAAAAACTTTGTTTTAATATCGGTGCTTCACTTATGATTAAGCGCTTCGGCGCGAAACACGTCAAGGGCCACCTTTTCATGTTCATCTGTTTTTAACTACTTGTCCTTCCTATGGATTGATTTTTAACGCATTATGGATTAAACTTTTTTGGTTTTATACCGTGTGAGTGCGCTGTTCTGTTCTTTCTGAATTTTGGCTTCATTTAAGTGCACCCCGGATTTCTACACAGCATTTTTACTATGGGGATTGAGCAAGCTTCACCTTTTCATCAAACTACTGTTGGACACTGAACTGTTCCTTTAAGAGTAAGCGAGAAAAGTTGTTAATGTTTTAAACTCACAAAAATATAAAGACCAATTGCAAATTGTTACAGAAAAGTGTCATTTACAACATATTAAAATTATATTTAAGATGAACATCTCTTTTAAATAGCTGATGAAGGGTCTGCAATTCAGATGTGAAACATAAATACTGGATATAATTTTTCTGATAGTACACCCAATTTTACCAGTGGGTGGGGACAGAACCAAGATAAAATACTAAAAAATGTAGGTCCTGAAATATCACAGCAACTTATATTTCTCTATTTTAACATTTGTAATGGAACGACATGTCCCCTTATAGCAGTGATGGCCAACCTTTTGAGCTTGGTGTGTCAAAATTCGTCAAAAACCGAGCATAACTTGGCTAGTGTGTCACTTTGAGAAAAATCCGTAGACGGGGCAACCCTCCTACTGAGAGCACAGCACAAACTGTGCCATGAAGCGTGTCAGCAAAAACGTCTTGGTGTGTCACCTCTGACATGCATGTCATAGGTTAGCCATCACTGCCTTATAGCATGCAATAAACAGTCAACTGAACAGTTCATAATGTTTTAAGCCTTTCTAGGTTAATTTTAATCAAGGTGTTTTTGGCTGTACTTTCCAGCAGTGCCCAGGAGGATGAAGCTTTTTTCAGATTTATCTAAAATATCAACTCAGCGACTTGATCCAAAGATTTTAGAATTCTGAAATAAACAATTGAAAAAATAGGAACTTTCTCTGAAAAAAAAAACAAACATACAAAAGCAAAAGGTCTTGTGTGACATTAGCCTTAAAGGAGAACTATAGTAAGCAATTATACTTACCTGATGGATCTAGCAGCAGGTACACTAATAGGGCGAAATTTACTAAACTCGAAAAGGTCGTTTTTAATCTTTTCAAGTTTTTTCAATATAAAAACAGCCAAAACTTTTCGATCTTATGGTTTCAATCATTTTTTTCCCCTGTAGCTTGAGAGCTCTCATGCTTTTGTAGTTGGTCAGTACTCAGCATCGGCTCCTGTAGTTGGCACCCACGTTCTGCTCAGTAGCAGGACTGTACTCAGGCTCTGCTCCTGTAGCTGGACAGGGATAACTGGAGAATACTCAGGCTCCGTTTCCGTTATTTTTCTATCTGCCCATTTACTTACCACATGCACTGCTAGTGATTGCATCCCCACTTCTTGCCACAGACATTTGAACAAGTTTCTCTTGATAAAACACCTGGGGTAAGAAGTAGAGGTGGTCACCTGTGTTACCTAAGGTATGTAACATAGGTTTTCTGGGCTGTGTGTTTGGTTACATGTGACAAAAAGCATAATGGGGGTTTATCCCTAGCCTTACTCTCCCTCCTGTCTCATTTTGTCCCCCTACCCAAATACATTCATCTTTATGTACAAATGCAGCCCTGGGGGAAAAAAACCCATGTGCACCAACACTCTGGATCACTAAGAAATAAATCAGATAAAACGCTAGAGCACCTTTGCAACATAGACATATGCACGTACAGCTGTTCCAGTATCACAGTGCTTTCCTCATCTACTGCTAATCACTGCCATAAACAAGCAATTGTAATTAATTCAGCAGTTATTTACATTACAGAGAATGCATCTCACCTAGGGTCCGGTACAGTGGTCTTGCTGGTTAGTTGTTCATACCCATATTGGTTCAGTATAGTCACAACCAACATAGGAGCTAGTGACTGGGCAGGCTTCGTGAAGAGAGCATTCGTCCCAAACACCATGGAGGATAGCGGAGACCTTGAGTGTTAAAAGAAAGAAAACAATCAATTTGAAAGGGTATATCATAGATCAGTTTTACAGTGAGCTGAGGAAGTACACTACCGTTCAAAGTTTGGGGTCACTTAGAAATTTCCTTATTTTTGAAAGAAAATCAGTTTTTTTCAATGAAGCCAACATTAAATGAATCATAAATACACTCTATACATTGTTAATTTGGTAAATGACTATTCTAGCTTCAAATATGTGATTGTTAATGCAATATCTACATAGGTGTATAGAGGTCCATTTCCAACAACCATCACTCCAGTGTTCTAATGGTACATTGTGTTTGCTGTGTAAGAAGGCTATTGGATGTTTTGAAAACCCTTGTGCAAGTATGTTAGCACAGCTGAAAACAGTTTTGCTGATTAGAGAAGCTATAAAACGGACCTTCCTTTGAGCTAGTTGAGAATCTGCGATTTGCAATTAAACTTGCAAAATGACCATAAAAAGAGAACTTTCATGCGAAACTCAACAGTCTATTCTTGTTCTGAGAAATGAAGGCTATTCCATGCGAGATATTGCAAAGAAACTGAAGATTTCCTACATCAGTGTGTACTACTCTCTTCAGAGGAGAGCACAAACAGGCTCTAACCAGAGTAGAAAGAGAAGTGGGAGGCCCTGCTGCACAACTGAGCAAGAAGTCAAGTACATTAGAGTCTCTAGTTTGAGAAATCGACGCCTCACAGGTCCTCAACTGGCAGCTTCATTAAATAGTACTCGCAAAATGCAATTTTGAACATATACAGTGAAGAGGCGACTCTGGAATGCTGGCCTTCCGGGCAGAGTGGCAAAGAAAAAGCCATATCTGAAACTGGCTAATAAAAGGAAAAGATTAATATGGGCAAAAGAACACAGACATTGGACAGAGTAAGACTGGAAAAAAGTGTTATGGACAGACGAATCTAAGTTTGAGATGTTTGGATCACACAGAAGAACATCTATGAGATGCAGAACAACTGAAAATATGCTGACGCCATCTGACAAGCATGGTGGAGGTAATGTGATGGTCTGGAGTTGCTTTGGTGCTGGTAAAGTGGGAGATTTGTGCAAGGTAAAAGGGATTTTGAATAAGGAAGGCTATCACTCCATTTTGCACCGCCATGCCATACCCTGTGGACAGCACTTGATTGGAGCCAATTTCATCCTGCAACAGGACAATGACCCAAACCACACCTCCAAATTATGCAAGATTACCTCAGCAAATTACCAGCTAGAATGCCAAAGGTCTGCAATGCTGTCATTGCTGCAAAGGGAGCATTCTTTGAAAAAAGCATAGTTTGCAGTAGAAAATTATTATTTCAAATAAAAGTCATTATTTCTAACCTTGTCAATGTGTGGACTATATTTCTATTCATTTTGCAACTCATTTGAAAAATAAAAGTATGAGTTTTCAGGGAAAACACAGAATTGTCTGGGTGACCCTAAAATTTTGAATGGTAGTGTACACATGATGTGCAAAGTTTTACTGGAACTTGTAATAAATGGTGCAATTATATACTCCATTTTGTTATGAAATTCCCCTAAAGAGATAACAAGAGACCACAATTTGGAAAGAGTAGACTACACTAACAGGTTATGTGAAATATGAATAAGTCCTTTCTTAGGACTGGATGTGTCTGGGAACAATGAAGGAATGTTAGGTGTTTCTAGCTTTTATATCACCATGGATACTATCAGAAAGAAGGATGGTTTAGCATGTAACACTACTTTTATTTTCCTGGTGCAGGATAAGCAATGTAGGATCATAGGATTGTCCTCCAGTTTCTTAAAACTCTTTGAGCTGATAAGATGGCAAACAAAATAGCAATAAAAGAAAAAAAAAGTTGAGAAAGTATGTAGCTTGAGGGAAATCAAAGGGTGGTATAAGATTATTTTAAAATCTTAAGCTAGGTTCACACTAGTGTATTATGCTCAGCGCATAATACGCTATTGTGAAAAGAAAAAAAAAAATACGACTCAACAAAAGCCGATAGTACTTATCTAGACACCTCTCTCTCTTCACATAACATCTGAATCTGTTATATACATCTGAGCAAGCTTTGTACCTTCCAATATCCTTCTGGATTTACTATCAGTGCCAGAGGTTTACCATCATTTATAATTAAGGCTCGAAATATAATTTGATCTGGTGAGCTTTTAGTGAACACTGAAGTTCATTTTTTCACTGTGGTGTATCACAGTGGTGTTTTTTTTTTTACAAGTTTTCTTCACTTTGTAATTCAAACACAGCTTATCTGTTTTTTTCAATTGGAAGGTTTGGGCTATTTTCTTTATCATTCAGTATCACTAATAAGGCACTATTAGGTGCTTTTATTTTTGCGCTTTCTTCACAGAATACAGTCTGTTTGTGTAATTATGTTGGCTGCTATAGTTATTGCTAATAAAAACCTAGGCATCTAGAAAGATTTAGATCTTACTCAACTGTTTCTTTGCTTTGCTGCTGGCAGAGAACCTGCCATAAGTTTATTCATTTTTTCTAGGTTTTCATTATCAGTATACTTATTATTTGCAGTATTGTTACTGGTTTTATCAGCGAACCTTTTAATTAAGGTAACTGCCACCAGATGATGTTTCCAGATGATAATGTGCAACAGCAAAATAGTACATTGCGGTTACTGAAAATGCAGACTATACGTTAAGTGTACAGTATATACTAATGGGCTAGTTAGATATATTGGTGTTACTGTCCCTTTAAACAACTGTCTTTTTGTAGATCCTATTCCTACCATAGCAGATAAGCTCTTGGTAACATTTGTACTTTGTGTGGATCTTTTAATGGCACTAATCAAACAGCAGGCAGTTTCCATCTGAGATAAGGACCACAGACAGACTTTGAATCTGGGATGAACTGATCAGGGTTGTGAAATCTGCACAGTCTCTACAAAGCATAAATAGATTCTGGAAAAAAAAAAAGTAATTTTTTATTTTAATTATGCATTTTACCACAAGTGGGAAATGGCATTCAGTAAAATGCATAATAGGGACTTACCCTTGTTGGAGAGAGGAGGAAAATTAAAGCAAATAATTAGAGAAGACTACAAGTACTAGAAACTACTAGAAACCTTAAAGTGAACTAACAGCTCAGAATGCAGCTAGACAGAAGAAAAAATGAAAGCTTTTAGCCTCACACAGTGCACGCTTTAAAGGTATTCCAGTCTCCTCGCGACCACTCGAGTCACCTCGCGAGACTGGAATACCTTTAAAGCGTGCGTTGATGTGCGTGTGTAGGAGTGAAGCCAGCGCGTAAACATTTTTGCAAAGTGAATCAAAGCATCACAAGGTGAGTTTGCACCTTGCTGAATTAACCCCTTGGCAGGGTGAGAATAAACTAATTGTACATGAATAATAACCAAAAAAAAAAAAATGGATTCATCTAGAATTGTACTACAGTTTGAGGTTTGACACACCTTTAATACACCTGTAATTTGTATAATAAAATGACAGGCACAAAAACACTTAGATATCAATTAGCATATGTATTTACTATTCCAAGTTATATATAAAAGGATTCTATTATGTTCAGCCTACATTGTATGGATTGCGCCTAAACCAGCCACACAATAATGATGTGTCCAGCTGAACTACTAAATCACAAGGGGAGGCCCTGTGAAATGCAAGTTGCCGATAGCCACAAACATTATTTTTCAGTGTAGGGAATCACTAAAATGCTTTAGCAGTCTTTTGGGATTAACATACTGCAAACAGTGACTTTCTGAAGCATTTGGCTTTTATTTCCACAAAAATGAACTTAAACACAGCCTTTCTTGGCAAAGCAAAAAAAAAAAAAAAAAAAACAATCCCAATTGAAAACCAATGTTCCACTGTGAAAAGTCCTTTCTCAAAAATACAGTGGGAAATGGCAACTCATACAATTCAGAGTTAGAAAACAAAATTATACCTTCCCCTCTCCAGGAATCACTCTCCTTAGGGTCTCAAGGTGCAGTCCAGCCACAATCCTATAACAGGGTCTTTTCCACAGGTCTCTCTTTGTCTTAGAGCACCATCCACAGAACAGAGCTTCCTCATTTAGCAACACCAACCCCCACCCAAAGGCTTTCCCACCTGCCTTTTTTAAAAACAGGTTTACTCTGCAGCTGAAACTAATCTCAGGAACTGGGCTGTCCTCCAGCCTGAGGAACAAACTTGGGGAAACATACCTTCCCTCATACAGCACACCTCTATACCCATTACATCAGATAAAATTTGGGAAGGGGGCGGGTACTATGTGAGGACTGATATCACTCACATAACCAAGAAGTAGTCTGCTGCCACAATGTATTCATCTCACAATCCTGGGCTGTTGATCGTGAGATTAATTTTTACTTATAGTACAATAAGTATAATTACCAACTATACTTCTCCTTTAACACAGCAAAGTATTGCAGGAGATTTAAATGTGTTTTGTGAAATGTTAACTCTGGTTAAAATTCCCAGATCGTCCAGTTTAAACCAAACATATGAAACCTACATGCTGCAGTGCTATTCAATCATACCGTACATTCAGGTCCATACTGCAGACTGGCTTGTATTGTTCACTTTAAGCATTTGTAGGTAGGAAATTGGATAGAATGGATTACCTTTTTGTCAAGTAACAACCTTTAACTCATATTGGCAAATTACCATAAAGTGTACAAACTATTGCGATTTCAAATAAAAAGTTCATTAAAATTATTCACAGCACCAAAAGGTAACCTAACTTTCTTTTAGTCACTTACTTGCGCTTAAACTTCTGGAAATCAGCATCCACAATATCAGCAAGAGGCAAATTAAATATACTAAATGATGCGCTCACAAGTACCCTACAATGAGAGAAATGATAGACAATATAGAGTTACAATAAGCTGTTTAAAAAGAATTCTATAATCCCCAAAGGTTTTAAATTGAAATTTCTGCATGTATGTATTTACATTTACAAACAACACTGCAAGAATAATTCCAATACATTAATAAACGTGCACTGTATTTTTATTGTGCCACTTTTTGAGACAATCTTTTGAAATGAGAATCAGGCAACACCTCTTCCATGAAAACCAATTCACACTTAATTATCTGGGTGTAGAAATGGGGGCTCTACTGGAGTGGGTAGTGGTTTGCGGCATTTTATTCCATCAAAATAAGTGTTTGGTACCAAAATTGCCCTAGGGTTTTTTTTCTTTCAAGAAAACAGATAAATTAAACCGGGAAAGCTGGAGATAAACAATCATGCATGCATTGAAATCTAGCCTATCATCACACATGCATTATAAAATTTTTAACATTTCTAACCCATAGAGACACAAGTTTTATTTTTTTAGAGTTTATACTTGCTTCTGTATACGTGATGCTATAGATAATGTCTAACCTTTGAAAGCTACTGTTTCACTTGCATCAACCAGACTTTTCCCTAGAAAGCACATCTGATCAAACTGAGCAAAAGAGTTGCCTCACCGAGACTGGAATCCCTTTAATGCGCTCGCTGATGTCTGCATGCAGGACATCAGCGAGCGCAGATCAGTCAGTCCGAAGTGAGGCGAACACTCCGCACCTCAATCTGGACTATCCTGAATTCCCCTCTTAGCATTTACTGATATAAGGTAGAGTGAATAATGAAAGGCAACTTCTAATTGGTTGGTTACTAGCCCGCAGTAAAGATTCCCTCTGTTGAATTTATAAGTAAGGATTGGTTCACACTGGCGTTTGATATGCCGTGCATAGAAACAAAATACACTGCCATTGTAAACCTATGGACTTATCTGGTTCAAGACACACTAGCGTATGATGCACATTTGCTGTGTCCGGAACGGTGTCCATCACATTTTGTGCTGGCATATTATGTCTCGCACAAAATGTGGCCAGATAGGAAAAGACATGAACGCCGAGGGAGCGTTCACACTGTCGTTGTTAAACACAATGGAAAAATACACTGGAGTGTATTTTTTTTTTTCTTTTTTTCTAACTAGCATATTATGCACAGCGCATGATTATGCTAGTGTGAACTGAGCCTAAGAGTGGCATTAGTCTTGGCAATCTGACAAAATGCATTCACAACGTCAAAGTTTGAAAGCATGCCTATTATATAATACATTGTCTAACATAACTGGAGGAAATGTCAAGTTACAAATTAGAATTACCGGTAAGAAGACACAGTAAAGACACAAGCAACTAACTTAATCTACCAACAGTATAAAACATACAATAAATTAGGGGTAATTCAGGAAAGATCGATATACCCTTGCGAAGCTTCTCATCACTTTGCCGAGTCGGGTACGTGCTTACTGGTCTCCTGCACTCGGAGATCAGCAAACACTTTAAAAGGTACTTCGGCGAAGTCCAAAATAACTTAAAGTTTTAGGTCTCTAAATAGATGCAACCTGTATAGCACTTTAGTTAAAGTTTTATTCCAGCAGTTAAATGCTTCCTAAAGCTGTAGGCAGACAAGTAAAGTCTTGCTTTTATTGCCAGCGTGTAGAAATTAAAATAGACATTTCTAGTAAAATTGTCTCTTTTAACCAGATCCATCTAAAGATGACATTACTTAGCTCCAATATGCAGAATTCAGGACAAATTCACACACCACTGCTACTATTCGTATGACAACGCTCAGAAAGTATTATGTGATCATTTGCTCCATCACCACAGCAATGTTGTGAATACACGGATATGACCATTGCCCTTACTTATGATAATTCATGCATATTTGTAAAACGCTGTGATTGATGTAGAAGAAAAGATAGTTATGGTGGCAATGTCTCCTTTATAGACATCCATGTGAAGATTACCTCACTTTACTGCAATAAATCTAATTATGGCAAATTTGCTATAATGTGCCACCACTTGACAATTTGTTTCACTGCAGCAACAGTAAATTGTTGTGAATTGTAATAAATTTATTTGGCCATTCTAAATACAGTGGTGTGAAAAAGTGTTTGCCCCCTTCCTCATTTCCTGTTTCTTTGCATGTTTGTCACACTTAAGTGTTTCGGAACATCAAACCAATTTAAACAATATTCAAGGACAACACAAGTAAACACAAAATGCAATTTTACCCCAAGAGCGCAGCGATGACTCATCCAAGAGGTCACAAAAGACCCCACAACAATGTCCAAAGAACTGCAGGCCTCACTTGCCTCAGTTAAGGTCAGTGTTCATGCCTCCACCATCAGAAAAAGACTGTGCAAAATTGGCCTGCATGTCAGAGTTCCAAGAAGAAAACCACTGCTGAGCAAAAAGAACATTAAAACTTGTCTCAATTTTTCCAAAACACATCTTGATGATCCCCAAGACTTTTGG
>WMED01028322.1:0-10471 GCA_019650415.1 Pipa parva | reverse complement strand
TCACGAAGGATAAGTACAAAAATAACCGGGCCACGGAAAAATAAGTTTGGGAAACGCTGAGATAGGGTATCTCATTAAAAGAATACTATGTGTGTTATTAGAAAATGAGCAAGCCAAATGGTTTTAACACAATGCCCCAATCAAAAGTTTGATCCGTTAGATTAGTTGTGGGACCAGATGTGCAATATTTTAATGAAATGTAATGTAAGGATGCTATGAAAAATAAATAGGTGTAGGCTTTAAAATTCTTACAGTTTATTACATGAGTGGTCTGCCATTTCTGGGAAATTCTTTTTTTTTTTTTTCCCCAGAAGTACCTGCAGATAATACAGACATTTCATTTATGGCATTCGTGCCTATTGATGGGACTGACACATAAGACGACAATTCTGCCAATGAAGCAATCTTTTCCACATCCAATTTTGAGATGTACTGCAGACAAAATACTGATATCTAAAATGGAATAACTTTTAAACAAATCATCCCCTCCTACAACTGTATTGTACTTTACACTTTTTTTAATCAACAGGCAAGTGCAGCTAAAATATTGAGTTTCTTTGTATAATTTTGGCGTCCCAGAAAAAAAATCATGTACTCCACCAACCCCCCTTCCCCCCCATCCACTCTGACTGTCTACATTTTATACCCAACCTTGTTTCTAGGAAAGGGCGTCCATCCAGGACCCCAAAAACCAGGGACACCACTCAGCATTCCTGCAGCAAATGTGATTAGGGGTGGGTGGGCAGCAGATAAAAAGTCCAGCTCTCATCCGCTATATATAGGAAAGTTTGTGCAACAGAGGGAATCACCTCTAGGATTCAGGTCCCCAGTGTAACCACATACAACTGCACCATCTGCAGCTACATCCCTATCAACAGGAATATCTCAATAACAGATTTTATTTTTATTATCAGATGAAGAACTGTCGATACATGTTTACATCTTGTGACCTGGCATACATGTTAAACGAACCTTAAATGAACCTTTAAAAAAAAAAAAAAAAAAAGTTATTTAGGTTTTTCCCATTTTGTACAGAAATAATTGTGGTTAATTATTCCAGCAGTCAAAAACCAATCCTATTAGCCTACCATCTACAAAAGAGTAGGTGTTTTCTAAGATTTTACTTATTTTTGCATCTACTTCTGAACCATCATTTAGAATGTTTTCTTTAACATCTTATGGGAAAGTATTTTTGTGGGGTTAGGGTTCTGCAGCAATGGAAGAATAATGTGACAAGTAAAAACTTGCACTGATTCGAGAACAATAAAGAATGTCTTACTGAGATTACACACTCCTAAACCTACCCAAAGACTGTGGGCAAAACCTGCAATGCCACCCAGGTTTAGCCACAAACCTCCAACTGACACAATAAGCTCCCTTTCTATCCCACCAGGCGTAAGAACAAAGTAAATTAAAAAAACATCAAAATAGGCCTAAAAAAGTGTCACTGCACATACATTTATCAAAAAAACAGTAAACACATTTTTTTTGCAGCTTTTGGGGTCTTAAATAGCCAAGCTGTTACGTACAGGTATGTAAAATTAAAGATTTATTCACAGTCTTCTTTTTTTCCCTGTTCTTAGCATTTTCCAATCGTGCTTCTTCAATCTTACTTTTTATACCATCACAGGACCAGCGTTTTGCAATCTCATATGCAGTGTCCAAAATTTTAATGGACCTTCCTTTAAAGAAAGTCCCAATTATTATTACTATACAATATCATTATGTAGTGTTATATAAATTATTGCACCATTTTAAAAAATATTTTAAAATGAGAATCATTTAAGTTTTCAAGCAAAAGGGCAACTTAAGCAAAAAGCTGGCACCGTAAAAGTCAGCCAGCCTATGCTTAGCTAAAAACATCTTAGGAGGTTATTCACTAAGGTGCGAATTCGACTGTTAAATTTGCAAACAGCGGATTCCCACAGTAAATCCACTACAATTTCCCCATTGTAAAATTGTGACAATTTTTTATAGTTAAGATTGCGACAATTTTCCCATAATAAAGTTGCGAATGTGACAATATTCTCATTATAAAGACGCGACTGCGATAGTAGCAGCCTATTGTGACTGTCTTTATCTGGCGAATTCGCACCTATACGCAACAATTCAGACTTTAGTGAATAACCCCCTAAGTGTTATGACTTTGGTTATGTTCTATTTGTAGGCTTAGGACCTCCCTCTCCCATGCCTAAATTACAGCTCACATCTGACAAAGGGAGGCTCAGACCAAGCAAAACTAGTCAGTTGGTATACCAGCACCGTTTACGGGGAAACCCATATCAAAACATACAAATTGAGAACAAACAGAGGCCTAATATTTTCTGTAAGTGACAGTAGCAAAATACAAGTAGGTTGGATGTTTTTTTGTCACAGTAGGCCATGGCAGGAAAATATGCCAGAAGTTTTGCAATGGTCGCCCATTAAAAAAAAAAAAAAAGTTTGCTGGTTATCTTGGTTTTCTGTGTATTTTGAAGCCAGTTTTACCACAGGGGTCAAAATGCATAGTGCGCCATTGGCCTCAATCCTGCTGTAATTCTTTTATAGGTTTTATCTAAACATGTATGTATGTATATATGTATACTTTTATTTATAAAGCACCACAAATTTACAGTGTTGTACAATTCAGCAATACAAATATAGTACAGACATGGGAAAAGTGCATTAAACAATGCAAGTATAATATCATAAGGATACTTCACTTTAAGTGCTAGGTTGTGGTTGACACAAGAGGTTGGAGGTCCCTGCCCCGTAGAGCTCACAATCTAAACATACGCTGGCTAGCATTTTGGATACATTTGAATTCTTTGAATATAGTATTTTAGATACTATACCGCTTCATGCTTTTTTACCAATTACTTTCACCCCCAAAAAGAAAATGTAAGTAATCTTAATAACTGAGCAAGAGAGTAAAAGGATTGGAAGATAAAAGAGAGTCCTAAATCAAGTTCTTTTACTATTGCACATAGAATAAAGCAATTAATATAATAAATGCATAAATACAATGGGTACCAAATTATGGATCATAACTTGTGATTTTGGCAATTGCGTTAGTTCAGTTTAGCGCTTGGAATGTATATTTAAACACTGTATATTCAATGTTTTGTGCTTATAGTATTTTCTATAAATTGAATTATCTCCTTACCCTGTAGCCAGTCTCGAAAATAATGCAACCACATCTTAGGCAGCTGTTTGTTAGCTTCGAGCAAGACGTATTTCACCTCTGCAAAGGTCTTGTGAAGGTCATACAGCAATCTCTGGACATGAGGGTAATCCGCTTTCTGAGTAACTACATACATGTTGTAAAATGAAAAGTACTTGAACTGTGCGGCAATAAAGTCATATTCTCTGGTCTCTCGTGGAACAATATCTGTCAAATCAAGGCCATCCCGTACACGAGTTGTACCATAGAGGCTGACACCAAGCAAAGCAAAGAAAACCAATATGACCAATACCTATATAGAAGAAAAAATAAACACACACAAAGTTAGTGGAATACAATCATAATCTTAAAAAAAAAAAAAAAAAAAATTGAAAAATCAAGGGGGGAATTCAGGAAGCTCTGAAGTGAGGCGCGTAGTGTTCGCCTCACTTTGGAAAAATGACATGCGCATGCTGATGTCCTGAACGCGGACATCAGCATGCGCATTAAAGGGATTCCCCTCCCGGCGAGGAGACTCTTATGCTCTCGCCGGGAGGGGAATCCCTTTAATGCGCATGCTGATGTCCGCGCTCAGGACATCAGCATGCGCATAACACAATGTGCGAAGTGAGTCGAACACATTGCGGCTCACTTCGCACATTGGTGAATAAGGGCCCAAGACTTTGGTACAAGGGCTGTGTCTTAAGGTAACCAATCAATAATAGAAAAAAGGATGTTACCAAAACATTCATATCTTTCAAAGTAACTGATATGAAATTATCCATAGAGATTGAAACAAAGGAGATGGTTTTGTCTCTTACTTTTGTTTTTGGTTTTAGCAAGAATGGGGCATAGCGTTTTTCTGCAAAGGAAGACAAATTCCACTTAGTGCAAGGAGGCTCTATGCAGTTCAGTCCAGATTCAGAGAACTGAGACAGCAGGTCTCGTGTGGAACTGGTGCTTTCTGGAGTCTGGTTGTTCGCTTCTTGAGGTGCTGACAGAGTCGGCTGCACTGAAATTTCAGACCGAGGCTCTGCTGTGGTGTAATATAACTGAGTTCGTGGATCGTATTCAGTACGAAGCTGGACTGTTGACTGCATTGTGATTTGAGTTTCATGAGCAAAGCTGTGACTACTGTATGGTGGAGGAGGGCTGTATCGCGTATTATCGCTATTGTCCGTAAAGGCTTGTGGCTCAATCTGAATCACTCTGTTCACACAGGGACTAGACCAAAAAATACAACAATATTAGAATATCAAGCCAGGATATCTTTTCAAGCGAAAAACAGATATACAATAATGTAAAAGTAAATATATGGTGTGGATAAATGTAAAATTTAATGCAGAAGTGCACATTTCAGGAGTATTACTAGACCTAAAAACCTGTAACTATTGTGACCATTTTGCTTACTGCCATGACTACTGCAGACCACTGATATTAATTTTCCTTTTAAGACTTGTAGTCCTGGCTGTTAAATAACAGGAATAATAGGAACTGGCTGTTAAATAAACATACCCAACTTTTGATTAGGGCATATAATGTAAGACATAATATCACTATGGCATTGGTTCCTTAGATGTATTTAAGTATGTATGTATGTATGTATAATTTTATTTATAAAGCGCCATAAATTTATACAGCGCTGTATAATTTAACAATACAAGTACAATACAGACATGGGAAAAGTGCATTAAACAATATGAGTAAAATATCACAAGGATAAATCACTTTAAGTGCTAGGTTGCGATTGACACAAGAGGCTGGAGATCCCTGTCCCGTAGAGATTATTTATGAATATATACGTATGTAATACAACTGCATCAAAAGAGTAATAACCCTCTGGTGCTTAAATTGCTATATAAATGGTCATTACATTTTATTTAGCATTTTATTAACACAGATTTAGTTTTGTTTTCTTTGGCAAATAAAATCCACACAATATCCACACAATTGTACTCAAAATCCAATGGCAGGTAGCACAATTTATGTTGTAACGTATTTAGGCTTACCTACTGAAACAACAGAAAATATCAAGCCTGCGGACCTCCCTGCGATAGAGATC
The DNA here is from genome assembly GCA_019650415.1 of Pipa parva. Classification (NCBI taxonomy): domain Eukaryota; kingdom Metazoa; phylum Chordata; class Amphibia; order Anura; family Pipidae; genus Pipa; species Pipa parva. Next base: position 5,267 of record WMED01028322.1, on the reverse strand, counting down.
CATGCTCAGAATAGCAGGAAAAATCAGCAGGACCATGGCAAAATTAAACACCACAACAACAGCAGCCTGGGAAGAGAGAAAACAGAGATTAGAAAAACCTCCAAATTGTGCTTCCAAAAATTCTAAGTTGTGTATAAAAACAGAAGATATTTAGCTTTTTTTTTTTAAACTGGGCTTTTGAGCACACTTCCTGAATATGTAGCATCTCCAGCACTATATTAAAAAAAAACAAATGGACTGGGATGTTTATCATCATGGCTGCTGTAAGTAAAGATAAAGACAGAGCAAAAGGATTGAAATCCATGAATTTATCTTCATGGATAACATTTTTACAAGTGCTATATTTGAATAACCGCCATGCTAATCCAACTTGGGAGTTTTTTTTTCTGTATTTTCACAATGTCACAAGTTAAGTTAATGGGGCCAACTTTGATGCATTTTAACACAGTGAAAAAAAACAAAGTAGAGAACCTTTTCATCAGAGCACATAGCATGCCACCCTAAAGATGAGCCACTGAAAATACAGTGGCTCTTTAGAGCAGTATTAGATACTTAAATCTATACTTCCAGGTGCAAAAGCCTTTAAATTGCATTGCCCCTCACTTTACTTAAGCTGGAATCTAATGTTTGTAGCAGCTTGAGAGCCACCAGCTGATTAATCTGTGTCTGCTCTAAAATACTGTAAGGTTCATTGAGAATAATCAGCTGTCATTGTATTGCTGTGTTTTTTTTTATATCACCTGGTTATTTTATTTTTTTTACTTCAAGGACAGAATATGCACTGAAGCATTACTGAACTTCTCAACAAGATGCATTACATTTTAAATCACTGTCAAACATGCTATAATCTTTCAAAGATTATTTTGGTTATATTAGATGTTACACTATGGTGTTTCAATTGAGAAATTATTATACAAATGATCATCTGCCTTCTTAAAAATAAACAAAAAAACAATTTTTTTCCCCCCTGCGGCTTTATTGGTAAAAAAAAAAAGCAATGCTTTTTATATCTTTTCATAACATAAGCAAGTCTTGTGTGCATATGTGGGTGTGTTTTTATTGGAAATCCCACACCACAGGAAAATTTACAGAACATGGAATGAACACAGGTATAGAAGTGCTGCAACAAATGATCTGCTAGACTAAACGAGCCCTTAATATAAGGTCCTGTTTAAGGCCTCTGCGAGCTTTCAGTGTTCCAGTGTTTGAAAATCTGAAGGGTAACTTCCTGTAAATGATGTCAGAGAAGAATGGGAAGTCTGTGCTAGAGTTACCCAGAGAAAAACTAGCAAGCGTGCTCAGATGGGGCCCTGCCCAAGGTACGAGTGTTTTCTTTGCCATTCCTGGCAGACCACACAGGCAGGGTGGGTGTACTTCATAGCCTGAAGTGATGAGCAGATGAGGAGGCCTGTCAGCCAGACCTGCACATTACAGCTTCCCATCTGCAACTCCCTTCTTTATCTCCCTATTGTGCAAAGCTTCCTTTAGTCTAGTACATGACTCCAGCTTCACCCATTATCTTAACAGGAAAGAGGTTAGGAAAGGTGACTGGGGTTGTGCCAAGATGAAGGATAGAAAAAAAATTAACTGCTGCCATTCTCTTTGTCCATTTAGAATTGAATAGACATTAAGATTGTCCCTATGCAATAAGTAAACCTTATTTCTAATAGTATTCTGTCGAAAGAGAGAATTTAGACCCATGTAATATCTATCCTTAACATTTTCTTGCTGAAAAACTAAACCAATTATTTCTCCAGGCAGATAACAGAATTCTGTCTGTATGTGCTTTAGAGAACCATAAATCTCTATTCCAGGATTGTTAATGTGGGATAGCAGAATTGTGCTTAAATTGCCAATTGCAAACAACACAGTGTGACTCAGTAATTATTATTGCAAGGTTACCAGGAGATCTGAATAATCAGGAAGTTTAAAAAAAAAAAAAAAAATCTCCACTAATTGCATTTCATTTATATCACTTAAAGGGGCACTGTAGTTCTGATATAACTGTACACATACATATAAAGCTCCTTTATACTAAGCCAATTTCTGACATAAATAGTTAAAAAAAAAAAGTTTAGAGAAGAAATAATACTTGCAGTTTGTTTCCCTTAATTAGTTTTCCTGAGAGCTGATATTTTGTCCTCCCCCTCTCAAGTTGGGTAACACCAGAAGAAAAAAGTTGCCTGACTGCTATTTATTAAGCAGTGTGCTGACCTTTTTGCCTCGTTATTTACATTTGTAAAGCAGGAGATTACAGATGATAAACTAACTTGTGTGCAGGTGTATGTAGGGCAAAAATATCTGGGGGAGGGTACCCTTTCATGGAAAACTAGCCAGTACACATCACACACACATTTCCTGGTGCGGGAGTTTATCAGTGCTGCCTCATCCATCATTCTGCTTCACATGAAACATCTACTGGGGAGAAATGCTTCTCACTAAGGGTATAGTACTGCGCATCAAAAGATGTAATCTGGCTATAGTTCCCCTTTAAGTCCTAGTAATAGCAGATGTCAAAAGTCTCTGTGAATTTTAAGCTGAAAATCTTACTTTTAAGGTCAGAAAAGACAACATAGGATTTCATCCACCCCAGCCAAGCTACTAAATCAACCACAAGGCATATCTTCTGCACAGTCACAATTAGCCTCCCCTGTGCATCAGTGAATACAAATTAATTAACAAGGCTTGTGACATCCACAAACCCTGAAACAGGGTATAAACACCAGATTTTATTTTTTATGTTCTTTAGGAAAAAACAAAGTGCTAAACATTAGTGGAAAGCTAAATTTATTAATAGTATAAATGTAATAAAGCACAAAAAAAGTTTGTTAAAAATGTAATTATGACAAACTACAGATAACAGATTTAAAGAGCATTAGTTTAGGCAGTGCTTACTTGAAGGGAGAATGCCCTCAATGCAGGAATCGGAATCAAGGCAGCCATGAAGAAAGCAGTCACATTGCTAATAGATGTAAGGGCCACACTGGCTCCAGTTCGCTTCAGACATTCACCAGTCCTGTCCTGAGTAATAATTATAACCAATTATTCAGCTCCGCAGATTAATTAGAGAGGCAATGCTACCCACAGTAAAATCCTATATTCTAGGCAAAGTTAAAACTTAAAATGTGTTCTACAGCCTTCACACATAAAGCATTTAATAAAGCACAAGATATCATTCAATACAACCAAGTTTCATACTTTAAATCTATTTTTGTAAATTCCCTAACTTAGTGCCAATTTCACATCCCATTTCCACATTTTGAGTACATTCCCAGCACTCTATGTCAATGTAGCTGACAGCTCAGCTTTCTGAGATTGTACCAAAGTACATGCATTTTTACTTAAACCTTTTGAAAGACAGAGAACCCCTTTTAATACTGCATTCAAATTACAATTCCCATTCTCATTCTGGGGCAGCTTTCCATTTGTGACTAGAGGGTTAATACACACACTTATATATATATATATATACAGTACATATATATATATATATATATATATATATATATATATATGGAAAAAAAACAACACAGATTTGAAAAATTGGTCCATAGGCAAAATACCTGTGTGAGGGTTTCTCTCATTATACATTTTTCTAATTACCTCAAATGGAATCCTTTTATTCTGCCCAGTTTCACTAAAGGCATGTGCCAAAAGAAAGACATCATCTACACCAACCCCAAGCGCAAGAAAAGGCAAAACCTGTAGGGAACAAAGCAGACAATCAGCACATACAACAGAGATGGCCTCTCTGTGCACACTAGGATTTCCATTAACCTCTGAACAGTCCTGCTACTAAACACTTCCAGAGTTACATCAAGGTTAAACTAGGACCAACAAGCCAAACAAGAACTATCAGCCTTAAAATATTAAATTAATTTGAAAATCTTCTTTTTTTTTTTCACGGTCAAGGTGCTAAGTACTAAGGCATGTGCCAATTCTGAGAAACTGCAAGCATTCACAGGTTTTATTTAAAAGATAACATATCAATAAAAGAGGGGTGTATGCGTTTTGCTTTTAAAAAAAAAACAACAAAAAACTTTAAACAAATGTGTTTGCTTTTTAACCTGTACACTTTTTCCTTAGAACCAATCAAGTATCTCATAATCTGAATTGAGCAGTACTATTAACCATGATGGCTGCCTCCAAGTAACAACCAAGAAATTACTGCAAAAACTAAAGAAAAAGAAACCCTTGAAAGAGAAAAGTTATGACTTTTTCTTGTAAGGAACTCAATGCCAAAATCTTTTGGGTTTTTTTCCCTCAGTGGTGTACATAGCATGTAAGCAAAGGAGGTAACTGCTACCGGTGCATTAGGGCCCAGGTAATTTCTTGCAAAACTATAATGATGGTCCCAGTTCAGATTTTGCACCAGTTCCCATATTATATGCCACTGTTTGACCTTATTTATTATATTTTAAATGGCAGGTTTTTAAAGAAGGCTCCCACATTTTCAGACCCCTTTTGCAAAGTTATTTCATTATAGTTAATTAATACCTGAGTTGTTGCTGCATTAAAGGAAATACCAATCAATGAACATAGACCCAATCCAGCAGCCACTGAAAGCGCAACCAGCAAGACTCCTGCTAGCCCCACGGCACCCTGGGACTTGGCACAGTCCCATCTCAGCATGGTTAAACAGGCATAGGCAAGCTGCAAATGGAACACACAGAAACAAAAGCAAATAATTTTAGGCCCCATTAACCCAAACAATTTTAAATTATTAAGGAAGTGATGCTTTTCAACATGCTATCAATATATCAAATATATAATATAACCTCATGCCTTCATCTGCTTGCCATTATTCTGAGAACACCCTTGACTCACCATTAGCAGATAGCCACTGGCAACTCTGATAACGCTTACATCTGAAAATGACTTCAAAATATCATCCAGTGTAGTTGTAGTAAAAGAAAGAACTTTCTGCGAAGAGTTTTGTGGGACACTTTGATGTACAACCTAAAACAATTATAGAGTGGAAATGTTATTATTAGTCAAAAAAACAAACTAAGCTATTAAAAAAAAAGAAAAAAAGGGTTTTTAAGGTTATTTAAAAAAAAAGGTGTGAAAACACTAACACCAGAAAAAAAGAAGCTTACCATTCTGATTGACATGTCAGTTAAAGGACCAGAAACACACATGAGTACTAGATATTATACTTTATATGAATCATTTTTGTAAGAAAAGACAGATGGGGGCTACTCACCAAGTCCGAATTGTTGCATATAAGTGCGAATTCGCCAGATAAAGACAGTCGCAATAGGCTG
>WMED01028321.1:0-10471 GCA_019650415.1 Pipa parva | reverse complement strand
CTGCCCATTCCCTGCTTCTTTCCCTTCCCCTTTCCCCAAAGCTAACTTCCCCACAACCCCTCTTCTCACTCTATGCCTCCCCCACAACCCCCCTGCTACACTGTGCTTGTCATGAGCAGCACTTACCTCTGTTTCTGTGCTGCTTGTGTCTCTGGCACTTGTGTTGCTGGCAAGCACTGGTGCTGTGTGTAGCCCAGCACTTCCGCGTTCTCGGCCAATCATGGCCAGCTAACATCACACGCGACGTCAGCTACTGGGGATTTATAAATGAGTGCTGTGACTAGCACAGTGCTTGAGTATTAATGTCAGTAAAGTCTGAATAGGTGAAACCAATGGATCTTCAGCCTGGTGTTTTAATCAAGTGATCTGCCTGCCTGTCTATGCTTTTATTACAGCCTGCTACTGCCTTAGAATTACAGCATCATTGTCTTCAAATAAGAAGTTCTGCAGCTTCTGAGTGAGTCTCTTCTCAGCTAGCGCCACAGCTTCAATGAATCAGCACTGGTATGTCTTCTCAGCATTGAACCAGGAGTGATAGTCCCAGGAATGGAAATCGTACTCTGCGCTGTTTCCAAGAGGTGCTGTGAGTTATAGCTTCGTGGGTGCCCAGGGTGAGTGACATTTCTACTAGCTGCTCCAAGTGATCCAGTTACAGTTCAGCTGTTACAGGTTGCCGCCAGTGGTTCCAAGTGAGGGGTTACCCTGAGGGTCCCGACCTGGGAGGTGCCTGCTGCAAAGGCCATACCCCCTTGCGGGGTTAAGGGTGAAGACCTGGCCCTCCTTAGACTCTGCACCTCAGGGTTAACCAGAGTCAACTCCTGGTGTGGTACAGAGGATCCACACCTTCATTTAAGTCACGTTTGTTTCTAACTCCTCTCACTCTCTGCTTGCTACATGTGTACACAGTACACCTTAGTTCTTCCAGAAGATGTACCACCTTATGCAGTATCCTTCACGTTTAGTACACCTTAGCGCTTCCAGAGGCGTAACAGGTTCTGGGCTCATTATAGTGCCTTTAGTGGTGACCCAGTTCCCGTGGTAATCCCTTGTGTGTTTCACTATATCAGTGACAGTGCTGCACCCTCCTACCAACTCCCGACACTCTGAAGGGGGGAGGGGGGCCCTATCTTGATGCTCACCCCACTCCTTCTCCCTGTCCCTACCTAATTCCTCCATAGCCCAGCTCTGTCTGCTGTAGAGCTAAGTGTTATAGCGTTCCTTTCCCCAGTGATGATTCAACTTCCTGCCGCTCACAGGAAGTTACATCATTGCTGGAGTAACTAACACTGTAGTCCTCAATTCTTCATCAGACAGAGCTGGGCCATGGGGGAGGTAGGTAGGAACAGGAGAAGGAGGGGGGCAAGCAACAAGATAGTGCCTGCCCTCCTGCAGCACCCTAGGTGGCTGCCTAACCCTAGGCCTGGCCCCCCTCCCCGACTGACTACGCCATACTACTCATGTGACAGTGTTCACATGTGAATATATATGTGTGTGTGTGTGTGTGTGTGTGTGTGTGTGTGAGTGATATGTATGTGTGTATATATAAGTTAGGGTAGAGTGGTCGTGTTAGTCGACAGATGCAAAATAAATGAGTATTGCAGTATTTGGTGATACCTTTTATATTGGACTAAGTCTTTTTAAATAAATAAGCTTTGGAGAGGTTTATTCTCCTCCCTTCATCAGGTTCAAGACAATACTCAACCTGATGAAGGGAGGAGAATAAACCTCCCGAAAGCTTGTTTATTTAATAAGACTGTTAGTCCAATATAAAAGGTATCACCAAATATTGCAATACTTATTTTTTACTGTAGGGTTTAGGTTAATAAACTGAATAAGTTTTAAACCAGGTCATTTTTTTTCTAATTTTATTTAAAAAAATGTTTTGAATAGAAATAATATTTTAATATGTAGCTTTCAAATGGAAAAAAACTCACCCATTCATAATATATTTACAGATATACAAAGAAAGCATTATATATTAACAATTTAGGTATATACATATATTACAATAAGCGAAAATATACATTTTCAGCAAAAAATGATCCTTAAGAAGTGGAAAGCAACAACAATGCACAGCGTTCCTCTCTAGCCCTATATACAATAACGGATTCCTGATAAACTTTATTGGCACGTTACCTGAATTACAAAGGCCACACAGTGGCTATACCAGTTTTGTCCTTCTGATCATGAACATTTTAATTACCTTCATTCTATCCAACATTATAAATTAAACTCTATTTCATTGTAGAATTTAAATACCAGGTTTTTTTTGATAGATAAAGTCAGATAAATCAAAAGCACCTGCCTTCTAACAGTTACAATCTACAGTACTTAGACATGTAAATGCACGTTTTAAAGACTAAAAATACCTGACCTTTAATCAGTAAACCATAACGCTTAGAAGTCTCTTTCATTCAATTAGATCAGAGTTTTAAATATGTCATATGTGGAATAGTCACGTACATATGAAAACAGAGGACTAACTACTGTATAGATCTGTAATAGATCCACTAGTGCTTATAAAGAGGTCCATTGAAAATGGGTTCTTCTACACATTATCCGGTAATGTAGATAGACTGAGCGTCTTTTTGTTAATTGGCTTTGGACTGTGCTGTCCAAAGTGACTTCAGTGACATCCACAGCTACCTGCGACCATATCATCATATTGTTTTAAAACAACATTTTCATCGTCATCAAAATAAAGAAGGTTTATGGAGAAGAGCTTGTCAGGAACACAACATGGGCTATGGACTCCTTTGGTTAATTTGAGAGCATTAATAATAGATTGCACTGTAGCATGGTTGGTGGGTCTCATGTTTTGTCCCAGAGGAAACGGGCATGATCCTTTACAGTGGTAGGCATTATATCCTCTAGGAGAAATGATCCACCCAGACCAGCCAATTTCTTCAAAGTCAACATACAGTGGATGCCTCTGACATGGCAGGTGTCCATCCTCTCCCACTGATCTAATAAACCTTGTTCTGTTTTGAGCTTGCACATAAGGTTCATTTGGCAATGGTAGTGCTTGGTTATCTAAAAATAATAGTATTTAATTAGTTTAAACAAATCACCTAGGATACACATTTTATATACTATAAAACAAATTACATGATTTTATACCTGATGTCGTCGTTGTTATGGTTCTTTATAAAGATAACTATTTTTAAATGACTTTTTTTCTTTTTTTTTTCATTAACCGTGTACCTTTCTTATACAGAACGCGTGGAGTAAAATATATTTTAGACATTTGATTATGTTACTTCTAAAATAAGATTTTATGCTAAATAACTGTAGTGACATGGCAAAGATAGAATAACAAAGAAAATAAATCCCATTTCAACACAGCTAGAGAATATTAATGAAGAAATATCTTACCAGGCGGATTATTCACAGACACGATGCCTCTTCGCCCATCATCAGTGAATAGAACCAACATGGGCTGTTTGCTTTCATGGTGGTCTCTGCCCGAAGCAAAGCGGATGATGTTAGGATCAAGGTTTGCGCCCCCCAGATTTCGAACAGTAACGAGAATACCATGATTGTTACTTTCATTATTCCAAGCGCGTACCTGTTAATATACAGAAAGCCATATATGACATATGTTTCTAACACTACAATGGATCTATATCTGTGACCGCTTGTCATGTGAAATTGAAAAGACTGGATATAAAGTAACAATGTATTTTACAGCTTATTTAACACAAATATATATATATATATATATATATATATATATATATATATATATCTAATCTAATGTCAGTAGCAGTACAGTGCAACAGTACACAAAGTTTAGCATTTGCCATAGAGTGGGGGAAAAAATACTTCTTTTATTAACAAAACTTTGCCTTACATTACAATGAAATTAAAATGGGTTTAATTTTGCTTGCTTGCTTGCTTTTCTTTCCTTTATGAATTTTAAACATTTTAGGTTGAAGTATGCTTATGGGTAATTTATGTTATTATTTTGCAGAACAATCCAAGATTCCATTTGTGACATTGTCCAAGTAAAATAACCTCAGTGCGACTTGGAATACCAGGATGGAATGATGTACACCTATTATATTACAGAGTAAGTAGATGGCCCCTTCCCCTTCTTATGATGTAAATAAAACTGCATTGGCAAGTTACACTAAAGAATACTTTGCTATTTCATATACCATTGCCTGAATTTTCTTTTTCCTTTAGGTTTGTAAATATTGCACACATTAGGAAATTCCAGTGATTCCAAAGGAATCACATTCTATATCGCAGTTAGTGATAAACAATACTGTCATTTAGAAAATATATTTAATAGTGTATCTATATACTTACAGCTTGTGTAATGGAGAACACTTCCCATCCTGAGGAGTATATAGGCATAAGTTTGGATGATAGCAGCTTCCTTCCTTGTGGCAATTGCATCTTGTCCTTATCTAAAACCAGGTAGACGCTTATCTGGTAAAATAAAGAAAGAGAACTATTATAGCATATCCACTGGCAATAAATGAATGTGTTGGGTAATTTGGAAGGAGTTATTTCCAATAAACGGTGAAGTTTTAACAACTGTTTTGTAGGCTGACCTGGCAGAAGTGATGCCTTTTGAAGTAAGAATGCTCTGAAGGCCTTGGTTTCAGTTTGAAAAGATGGAGCTCTGCTGTTAGAATCTTCTCATTCTTGTTCACAGTAGAGAGGCTGAACAGGAAATGCATGTGGTCACTGTGGACTGAAGAAGAATTTGTGATTAGACATCTTATTGTTGATGAAAACATGTGTGTATTGACGGACCCAACAAATACACAAAACCCATACATGTTTCTAAAATGATATTCTTACAAACTGGTATAATATTTCTTTATAGAAAATGTTTTAAGTGACTCTTCTACATAAAAATGGAATGTTAACAAAGCCTTTGCAGATATGAACTTTCAATTATAAAATGATATTTTAACAATAATTAAAAGGCACGTTTATTTTAAAGTCCATAATAAAATGTGTTAATGTTACAGATAATCTGATAGCATTTTCTATTTAACAAATGTTAAAGGCCTTACTTTTGTCAAAAAAGCTCCTGACGGTGTTTCCCTCCAGTAGATATGGATCCTTGGTAACGCCATCTTCATCAGCTACTGTGTTATAAAGATCAATCATGTACTGAGGAGGTTGCTTTACATGGTGGAGAAGATGTGGCGGTTCCTGTATACCAAACACTTCCAAAAGCCTTTTGAGAGCTTGAGATCTTACTTCCCCAGGGTCTTCTACAGTGGGATCTTTAGTTTCTTCTATTTCTGTAGGTCTAGGGGTGCATCCTCGTATGATGATAAACAGAAGCATCAAATCCAACATCTTTCTCTGATCCATCTCTTCAAGTTCCAACTCTAGAGATTTCTTGTGATTGAATGACCGACTGACTGTGTAGTCCCAGAATTTATATCTAAGCTAGAGGCAGCTGCACCTCTCTCAAGCAAGATGGAATTAAGTCAAATATGCAAAACAGCAATCAGTAAATGTAAAGAAAGCTAATTGCAGTGCTAACAAGGTGTGAAACTAGACTACCAAGGCACTGGCAGCAATTATCCTACAGTACACAATTTAGGTGATATTGGAAGCTCTTGTCCTGTGTACTTTCCTTATTTTAAAGGAAAATGGGGAGTACCGAATAGGAAGAGTAAGCAAAGATTTAAACACCTGGAGAGGATTGATTTGTTTATCATTTTTTTCTGGAGTAAATGTGAAATTATTCTATTGTCCGAGACTGAATGAGGAAAGTTTGCTCACCCCAGGAGGCTAACTTCCTTTTAATGAATGTATTAATGGGACAAACAACAGAACATTTACTTGCATGACTTAAGCCCTCTTCAACAAATACAGGGAGAACCTAGAGGTGCCTTTAGATTTTAGCTACACAGATTTCCTAAAGTTTACTAATGGTTGCTCAATGTCAATTAAATGTACATAGTAAAATCTGTTACATTATTGATTGCAATCAATAATGAGAAACATGTATAAAGAAAGGCTTACTGAAACTAAAATAACACTGTGAAGAAGGTAATCAAGGCTAATCATTGTGTTGCTTTAATTGGACATTTTGACATTAGGGAGGTGATATTTCACACCTTTCAGTAGCACCTTGCTCGGTACTGTATAAGTCCCAATTAAAAAATAAACTATCAGGCTAGGTTCACACTAGCGTATTGTGCGCAGCGTATTTAAAAACATCTCTGGTGAAAAATACACCCAGAATAGATGCCAGAGAAAATCCGTACAGAACAATGCTAATGGAAGAAAAGCGTTCACACTAGCGTTCCATTGAGAGCGTATTACACTAGAACAGTGATACCCAACCTTTTTTGGCCTGGCGGCTATATAAAATTGTAACAAGCATGTCACGCGCCGCTTCAAAGTCGCAACTTTTAAAATCGCGACCGTGACAAATTTTAAAGTAACGGCTATAACAATTTTCTCATAATAAATTCGCGACTGTGACAATATTCTCATTATAAAGACGCAATTGCGACAGTAACTGTCTATTGTGACTGTCTTTAGCTGGCAAATTCACACTTCTTATACGCAACATTTTGGATTTCAGAATCCAGGCCGTGGGCCAGATAGCACTGCGTCGTGGGCCGGACATGGCCCGCGGGCCGTAGGTTGTGCATCACTGTGCTAGAACACTACCTGCCGTATTTTTGGCAGAGATTTTTTTTTAAATACGCTGCGCACGATATGCTGATGTGAACCTAGCCTTACAAAGCATACCTCTATATTAAAGAAGTTAAATAATGATGTCATAATCTGTACGGTAAAAAAGGCAGATAGCAACAGTGGTTATTTCTAAGGCATTTTAACTATTTCACTTGCAGATGCCGCTGTTGGCTTTTCGTTTCATTTCAGCTGATGAATTAATACCGTTTTGTGTATTGCATGCTGGGATCTTTAGATCCTGAATTAGTCAGCGATGGATAAAACAGATAAAAGGAGACACAGGAAAACAGGGTTGATTCATTCTAGCTGCAGATATTCATTCGTTTGTAATAAACATAATATAAGGCGTTTGTGTATTTCCCCCATTCACACCCAGCTAATCTGCAGGGGTGCTTGTTTCATGTTTAAATACAGAGTTATCAATACTTTGTTTATTTTTGTTTTTCAACTACTAAGATGCTTGATTGGACCAGATACACACGTCATATTTTACCTTCTTGCATAACAACTGTAATCTTTTGCCATCCAATAAAAGAATCTCTAGATACAGCTTGTTTAAATATTCCAAAATATTTATAGACAGTCTGATGAAGCCCATATATTATGACTAGAATTGTATGTGATACTATTTTCATGAAAAACATAGGCCCTAATTCACCATAGTGCGAAGTGAGCCGCAAAGCGTTTGGCTCACTTCGCACATGGTGTTATGCGCATGCTGATGTCCTGCACGCAGACATCAGCATGCGCATTAAAGGGATTTCAGTCCCGGCGAGAGCACTAGAGTCTCTTCGCCGGGAGGGGAATCCCTTTAATGCGCATGCTGATGTCCGCGTGCAGGACATCAGCATGCGCATAATACCATATGCGAAGTGAGCCGAACGCTTTGTGGCTCACTTCGCACTATGATGAATTAGGGCCATAGACTGTTTGCTTGATATAATTGTGCACCGCAGCTTTGCAGCAGTGGGTTCAATTCCACCCTGGACTGCATCTGCATGGAGTTTATATGTTCTCCCCGCACCTGCGTTGTGCTTCCTCCCACAATCCAATATACATCTGTGTGTGACTGAATAGGGAAACTAGATTGTAAGCTCCACGGGGCAGGGACTGAAGTGACTGATGAATCTTTGTAAAGCGCTGTGTAATATATCAGCGCTATATAAATGAATAAATCAGAAATATATTACTTCTCAGATAACATTTTTTCTAGCACGATGTAGAAATAACTGCCATTCCATGACATGGGGTATTTGTTATTTTTATGGTATTACTGGTCATTGAAATGTTTAAAATGAAATAATAATAAGCACAGTACCATATATTTCTAACCTAAAGTAATTGTTTGTAATAACTGGAAATGGTAGAGTTTTTATCAATGACCTATTATATTCAGCTTTTACACATTTATATATATTTTTAGAAGAAGACACCGGTTTTACATGTCATCAGCTCTTTTTTGATAGTTTACACTGGCAACTGAGACGGCAGTAATCGCTGGTAGTAGAATGCGACTGCTACTTTTTAGGCCATATATTTAATAGCTGCAGTTTTGAAAATACCAATGCATTTAATGTTGTTCCACTAAAATTGCACAGCCCTGTTTACAGTGGATTCAGCGATTCTATTGCTTTGCAGCTTACCTCCCATTGTTGTAATTGTACATGAGACCATCTACAACAGGGGTCTGCAACCTTTTCAGCTGTGAGAGCCATATAGTGCGGCTCTGCTCAGCCCTTTTGAATCCAGAGCTGGTGACGTCAGCGACTCTGGATTGGCTAGCAACCAGGAAGCGCGGTGACGTTAGCAGCTCCGGATTGGCTAGCAACCCAGAAGCGTGGTAACTTCAACGGCTCCGGATTGCTAGCCAAAGTGCTGAGAGAATTTTGTCTCTACAGCACTTACCGGCGATTAGCCAGCAGACTGTAACAAGCGGTGCTTGCATGTGAGCACCACTCGTTACAGTCAAAGAGCCAGATGCAGCCATCAAAAGAGCCACAGGTTGCTGACCCCTGGCCTACAAAGTTGCAACTACAGAGAAGCATCAAAATCATATTAATATCGCACACTTACATCGCAACAAGGGTAAACTGGAAATTACATCAATCATTTTTCTGCTTCTGAGTAGCAGCTGCAAAACTGTCTAAGCAAGCCTTAAAGCTGGTTAAACAGAGACTTATTTTCTCTGCCGCCATTAGGTGACAACAGGACATCATTCTCTAGTCATTATCAGATCACATACCACTAGCTTTAATAAGTAATGCACTGGGGGGAAATTTATAAAGGTTATTTTGCTTAATTGTTGTTTTTTTTTTTTTATTTCTGCCACATTTTCAATTTCCCTTAATGTCCGTAATGGCGAATAAAATGTTAACATGGTCAATCTTTCAGGGACAGGGACTGAAATGTTCAATCCACCTCCATGGGGAATGATGGGTTTTCACCACCCTCAACCAGGCAAACACTTTTCAGAGACAAAAAAGGTCAGGCTGTGATTAAGTAAAGGGCTTGATTAATATCGATATTGGCGTTATTGATATTTCGACCTAATTATAGGTAAATTGTTTTTGGATATCACAGGAGAAAACTTTATTGATTTTTATAAATAATCCCCTGATCGTGAACATGAGAGATAAAAAGCAATGAGATACCAGAATAAACTCAACCGCAGCCCATAAAATGATTTAAAAGTCTAATGGGGGGAATTCACCATAGTGCGAAGTGACTGCCGGATCCTTCTCATCACTTCGCACAGACTGTTCTGCACTCACTGGTCTCCTGCATGCGGACATCAGCGAACACTTTAATGGGATTCCAGTCTCGGCGAGACCACTCGAGTCACCTCGCTGAGACTGGAATCCCTTTAAAGCGTTCGTTAATGTGCGCGTGCAGGAGACCAGTGAGCGCGTACCCGTGGCGGCGAAGTGATGAGAAGCTTCACAAGGATCATCCCAATATTACCCCCTAAATCTTGATAAAACAGAACTGATTATTTTCCCACCTAAACCCGGTCCTGCTCCCTCCTTTTCCATTACATTTGATGATGTGATCATTAGCCCTGTTGCTTCTCTTAGGGTGACTTTTGACTCTGCTCTTTCCTTCTCTAAGTACATTGCTACCACTGCTAAAAACTGTCGATTTTTACCTTGGAACAATGCCAAGATTCATCCATTTCTCTCTCAGGCTGCTGCTAACACCCTCATGCTTGCCCTCATCTTATTCCGTTTGGACTATTGCGATGCCCTCCTATTTTGCCTTCCAGCTTCCCATTTTCCCCCTGCTAATCTATTCTAAATTCCGCTGTTAGAATTCTCTCCCTCTCCCTCTCTTGTTGCGGTTTTACTAGGGAGATATTTTTGCAGTCGTGGATTTGCTATGGGAATCTGCTGTGTAAGAATTTGACAGTCGAATTCTTACTTTAGTCAATACAACCCATTGTATCTAACAAATGTATTGAGGCATATGTACAAATGCATCAACAAATGTGCTAGTGATGTACAGATTCCAAATTATGTTTATATTTCTTGGTGAATTAAACAAATAGGGCCTGATAAATCCAAATTGCTTCTTTGAAAACCATTATTTGCCTTATCATTTTGATGTCCAGTTTGTTAGACATAAAAATTAACCAACAAAACCATTCATAAATACAGGGCATTGCAGATGGTTCTACAGATGTTTATGTTATGTATTAAAGGCATGTTTAACGGTGCACATTATTAGTTTACAATATATAACCCCTTTTGCCAAATACATACATAAAATATGTTTTATGCTGCCTGCTGCC
>WMED01028320.1:0-10471 GCA_019650415.1 Pipa parva | reverse complement strand
ATATATACACATACATACATACATATATACATATACACATATACACACACACACACACCTTACATTGAGATGAAGCTTTACAGTCACAGCATGAACTGTGCTGTAATTTCTCCACACCGATGCTTACATCACAGTGTGCAGACTGACAAAGAAGCCAGCGTGAAGCTCCTCCTACTTTGTTGTACCAGCCTCACACATAATCACGCTCGTTGCGGGGAGTGTTCTCATTGGCCCCGCAATGAATTTGATGATGAAACCATTTTTCACCACCAGTACAACCAAGTGGGAGGAGTTCTGTGCTGGCTTCTGTGTCAGCCAGCGCACTGTGAAGTAAGCATCAGTGCCAGGAAATTATAGTACAGTTCATGCTGTGACTAATGATTCATTTCAATATAATATGTCTTTTTTATTTTATACCTTTAGTTCTCCTTTAAATGAATGTTGTCTTGATGTTGGTCACAAATAAAACCATGCTCGACTTTAGCCCATGCAGAATGAACGATTAAGTCAGGTAATATGGTAGTTACTTCAACTCATGCAAAATATGCAAATCATAAAGCATTAATGTCCTTTGCAAACAGTAAGCTAGCCACACGTTTAATGATCTATTTAAATGAAATAAATGAAGCATAAACTTTACTAGGTAATGGGGGATATTTCCCTTAAAATACTTTGCTACCAAGTTGTCTATTCCCAGGCTAAATTGTAATTATTATATAATAATTCAAAGCTTTTATATGTCACATATATTGAATATTAAACCATCTATGACCTTACATTTATCCCATAAACTAAGGCAGCAACTGTCATGAACAAGGCCAGTATACTAGCCAGTATTAATGTGTCTTTTTAGATCACTAAGACAGCCACTGAAACCAACCAAAGCAGGCCATAGCAGGAAAGCAAACTAATTCTTCATACTTCAGCACTTGTTAGTATGCTGGTTTCTGCACAGGCACCTGCTCCCTCCCTCCTGCTTAGAACACAAGGTGAAAGCATCTTCCTGGCACTGTGCTAAATGATACTGCCCCCTCCACAATGAGTAGCCCAGTAAGAGTATCCCAGCCCTACTGCGCGGCTCCCACCGGGCCCCAGAGTGATCCGTCTCACTTTCTAGTTGCCTTACGGGAAGTCTCTCTCTGGAGGGAAAGGTTTTTTCCTGCTGTAATCGCAGACAGTCTCTGTGTTCATACACATTTATTGCCATTAATGGCCTTACAGTCTTCAAGCTGTATTCCAGCTCATCTCCAAGACGACAGGAGGGATGAAAAGGTCTTGTGCGTAGAGAGAAGGTCAGCTCTGTTAGATTAATACAGCAAGAAAGGAATCAGCTTTGTGCTAGGTTTGTCTCTAATGGCAATGACTGAAATCACTGACAAAAATCCTATGTTTTTCATTCATTTCCATGGCCGAAATAATAACGTCCAGATATAAATGTGAAAATTGACTGTTCTTAGTGATAAAGAAATACTATATATTCAAAAGACATATTAAAATTATCCAAACACCACAAAGCAATTCTTAATTAAACCTTAACAAGAAGGTCCAGGTTGGATAAAGAAATGAGACCTTGATCGGATCAGAGCTAGTGCAAGATACATTGCCATATAAAGTGCCTCTAGGTTATACAGTTATAATACAGACATGAGAAAAGTGCTCAATACTATACTAGGAAATGCAATAGGAAATAAAAGTAAATAAAAATAAACTTATGAAAATACATCAGTCAATTGGGGGTTATTCACTAAATTACAAATTCAACTGTTGAATTCTCAAACAACGGATTCCCATAGCAAACCCGTGACAATTTCCCCATTGTAACGTCGGGACAATTTTTAAAGTTAAGATTGCAACAATTTTCCCATAATAAAGTCGTGACTGTGACAATATTTTCATTATAAAGACGTGACTGCGACAGTAGCAGCTTATTGCGACTGCCTTTACCTGGCGAATTCGCACCTACATGCAGCAATTCATACTTTAGCGAATAACCCCCTTAAGTGTCAGGCAGTGACAGAAGCAATGAAGGTCCCTGCCCTATAGAGCTTACAATCTGAATGGGAAGGAGACTTGCATTCAGCTAGGAGGGTAACAATTGCAAGTAGCTGAAAGTGACAATCCTAAGAATAAACAGCTACTTAAGTATTAAGTGATTGGAATATTTATTGCTTAATGAGAAGTGTCCTGTTGATAATGCTTTTTTCTTACCTTGCCAATCATAATCTTTTTGTCTTAGAAGCACCACACAATGTTATTTAAGGGAAGATATGTTTTTATTTAGATTATTTTTGTTATGTATACTGGTGACAGTCCAGTGTTTTTGTATTCATTACAAATGTGTTTCATAACGTTTTTGTATTCACCTAATTTGTAATTTTTCCACCACAATAGCCATTCCGTAACAATGATCTACATTCAGGCAACTACCCTTAAATCTATCAAGAAAACCTCAGCAAGATCAGAGTCCACAGCAAGAAGTGTCAATTAATTATCCTATAACGCAACTGCTAATGATACTGATCGTCACGCTTTTCTCATTTGGGAAACCATGGTCAGTCATTGAAAACACATGGGTATATATATTAAACAGAACTAAAATAGTGTACTGAATCCATAATATAAAAAGGAGAAAGAGGGCAATAAAAAGTAGTCGTTTTTTTTCTGCTTAGAAAACAATATGAAAAAGATATAAGCTTGTACAGCTTTCCTGAATTTGCCACAGTCATTGAGCTACTAATGAATCCTTTTGTGTCCATGTACCCCAAAATTCAACATGCAAGGGCAAAATTTTATAAATAAGTCTATTAAATATCTCTCACTCTAGAGCAGTTTGCTTTGACCCCCACCCCAACAGAGCCGCCAACAGAAGGGTACAAGGAGTACTGCTGTAGGTGGTCCAGCAAGTCATATGTGAACTTCTGAATACTGACCAATAAATCTGATGGTCTACCGAGAACTAAGCAGTTTAACTGGGAAGCTTACAGTGTAACTGGAGTTTGTAAAAATATGTTGGTGGCCTCAATTATGTGTATCACAGAAAAGGTGTGGAGTGCTGCACTTTTACTCTGGGTGGATAGAAAAGGACAATCTAGTGCAGGGACACACTATTAGGGGGGGACTCAGTTGTGGACTGTGAAGGATGGGCATGACAGCTATGCCATCCAGTATTGCCTTCTGTTGCATAAAACAAGCAGGGAGTCTAGAAATATTCTGTGAGCTGGCTGAATTTTCAGTATGATACAGTGGAGGAGCATGGTAGAAAATGCTGCATACACCTTACAAAGATGTCTTTGTATTTCTCCCTGCATCCTCCTCTCACCACTCTCTATACATTCTTGGAATTGCTTGGTTACATTGGGATGAACAAACTGTGGGCAGAGGGACCAGCAGTGCAGAGAAAAGAAGCCTGCGGCACAGCTGTGCACGGACTCTAAACACTGACAACATGGACAGCACTAGAGAAAAATC
Organism: Pipa parva; assembly: GCA_019650415.1. NCBI lineage: Eukaryota > Metazoa > Chordata > Amphibia > Anura > Pipidae > Pipa > Pipa parva. The sequence goes on along the minus strand of WMED01028320.1, from coordinate 7,003 downwards.
TCATAGGAGCTGGGTTTTAATGTAGCAATTTGATTCAATTTTCCACTCTATAAAATTACCCATCACCGCTCCTTGCTGTCTAACAGACACCTTCACTCTTAATTTAACAATCTGATCCAATTCTGCCAGGGAAATTGGAAAAATTTATCACCTGTGAAATTTTATTTTTCCTTGGTTGTGTCTGTTTTTGTAAAACTTCATTAACGACGATGACTTGCTGAGGAAATAATGTTTTTTTTTTATTCTTTGTGCGCGCATGTGTTGTTCAGGACACAGGAAGCGGTGTTGGCACATTAGCATAATAAAAGTGGTCTGTGGTATGTGGGGAACTAGAGTAGACTCCAGCTGGGAACATGAGGCACGGGCTTGAAGGAAATACCCCATCTCTCTCCCTCTCACCTGGAACAAATTCATAGATGTCATCTTCTTCAAAGCTACCTTCTGTGTTTGTCGCTGAAGCACGTACTAACAATGGAGAAGATTTTGTACTTTCAATATCATCATATGTTTCCTCCTCATCCTCATGAGGGATAGTTGATGAAAGCATATCTGTGGAAGAAGTGAATAGTTACCACCTGGAGTAACCAATCAAAGAATTTTTCTGATTATCTTCGTCACTCTTTCTATTATTTGCTCCAGGCTCTCTCACTCAAACACCTAAACTTCTAATCATAGCCCGTTTATTAATGTGCTTTCTCCACCCACGCACAATCTTTATCCCCTGTGTGTAGGATTGTGCATTAGCCGCTTCATAGTGTTTTTTTTTTTTTTTTTAGTTTTGCATTGCAGAAAAGGTGTATATCTTCCAGTGTCCTCTTAGGTGCCAGGACCCCTTGCGGTTATCTTGTTTATACCTTCTTTACCAAACTGCCTACTTTTCTACATAAACGCCTCACAATTCTATAGTGTTGTAATAAAAGCATCTATGTGCTGGTCAGACAGAGGGACTGATCACATGATAAAGCAAACAAAAAACACTGGATTAATATTTGGCAGGGTTGTGGAAAATAGGTGGTGGTTTGAATAGTTCGCTTTAACACTGTGCTGCCCCCAGATATTACACCTACAGATAGCTGCTAGCAAAAACATTTAGCCAAGTATTATCCAAATTCGGCACCAGAGTTCATGGGCTTCTGGTTATGCCACTGGACTATGCTAAGGTGATCCATAGAAAGACAGTGTGAAGAACTGAAAAGCTCCATATTAACATATATTTCACTTACCTACTAATACGATTTACTCACCTTTCACCAAAAACGTTATCTGTTCCACCCAGTCTCTTGCATCAGAATGATTGGCAGCAGTAAACTGTAAGACCAGAACATATAGCAGACTTTGTTTACCATTAGCTTTGCAGTATAATGCAGTTTCTGCATGAACTATTTCATACCTGGTAAACATGTTGGTCTGCAGACACAATTTTAAAACAGCTATCACGCCTGGAATCTTTTCGGATGTCAGGTGTCAGATGTGCAATACAATCTTTTATCGGAAATCCACCTTTGGGTTGTTTACCTGCTATGTGAAGGAGTTTTAGTTCTGGACATTATCTATCAGACACAGTACTAACATAAACAATAAATTAGATTAACTATTATTTGAGAGAAACAATACAGATCTTTCTTTCATCGTTACCTTTCTCACTAGAATAATAACAGAATGTTCTCAAAGTAAGCACACACCACCTCCTCTGCCAATCAGATCCAAAAAAGACATGATCTAGAACAAAAGGGAAGCAAGGATGAGACACGTTATTGATACCACACAGGCAGGAGCCTAGACAAATTGAAGGCAGCAGTTAAGACCATTACTGGGCTAAGTTACTAATAAGTGAGTAAGATGCATGACTGAAAAGAGGCAGCAGGATTTAAAATCGGGGGTGACAAGAAAGCTAGAGATATGGGTAGAAAAAAATGGCAAACCAAACCCAAACCTTGCACAAAAACCCCAGAACTTTGGCTTATACCCTGATGAAGGGTTCCAGTATTTTATTTGATGTATCTAACAACTAAACAGCTTATAAGGTTTGCATGTTAGACCTCATTTAAGTCTAATTCATCTTCAGATGTTATATAGATATGGCCTTTATAACTGCTTTAGTGTACAGGATCCACCAAATGGCCTTTAACATTATGTATATAGTAGAAAAATATTGCAACATGCTGTACATCACATTCAGAAGTTCATTTTTTTCTCGAATATGAATCGGATATAGTTGGCCCCAACAGTGATTATCAGATACTGAATTGCGATTCAATCTCTGCAGAATACTGTAGGTCATTTGATGCATCCAAATATAATAAAGCCTCCTGTGTTTGATTGCCATTTTGGCGTCAGTAGGTGCAAACTAGCACTAGATGCAAATTGGAAACAATCCCTCAAGCTGAAAAACCAGGGTGGCTAAAGACCTCAGTAACAGCGTGTAAGGACCTCACCTACCCTAAAACACCTCTTTGGTGCATGTACTATGAATAGTACATTACCGCATATGTCCAAATAGTAATCTTTTTTTTTTTATTTTTTTTTTTTTTAACACTTGTCTACCCATATAGGTATTACAGTTAGGATGCCTTTTTATAATGTAGTAACAGCGCAAAGTCATGCATGGCAATTACAGAGCATGAGAGTAAAAGTGCACTCCAAGTAATAAAGAAGAAAGCACATCAAGTCATTATGGATTTTTTTAAATGCAGCAGTTGTATTCTGTGTACCAAACAAAATGAGTATTATGATATATGATCTTATTGGTGTCAAGGGAAAAGAAACATTATATGTGCATTTATCATGAGGCTCCAAAGACCTTAACACTCGTGCAAAGCTCGTCTACAACAGTACATGGGATGGAGAATAGTATTTAAAGATCGACTCTCAATTTTCAGGTTCCAGTCCTTGGATAAGACATAACCAATTTGATAGTTTTAAGACCATGACATGCATACACAGTTTATGATACCTTAGAGGACATCTGAAAAATGAACTGCAATGTGCAGCTTACCCATAAAACCGTTCTACTACTAAATGGGCACAAGAAGAATGATCACTAATAAACTAATCGGTTTTCTAAGTTCATAAAGCTGGGAGTCTGTTTTACACAATCATACAGTGGAGTGTGTATAGATAAATACATGTGCAAATATAAATATATACAAACACTATATATAAAATGGTTGCAGTCATTATTTTCCACACGCATTACATGGCCAAACTAAGTGCACACCCCATCTAATTACTGCATTCTGCTGTTAAGTACGTGTGTAAAATCCTACATACATCTTTTCTTTCAGTGGAGAGTATTGTACATTTCTTCATTTCTTTGTGTGTGTAGCATATAAGGACACTGTAGACCAGCGGTGCTCAACCTTGTTGAGACCGCGACCCCCGGTACTGAAGTCATGCTATGACGTCTGGGTATGACGTCATCGTGTCGCGTTTCAAGTGATGACGTTCGGGCCCAACGTCACTGCGCAGCAACCCTGTGCTCTCTTCTGGCTTCACAGCATGTTCGCGACCCCTGTGAGACCATTGTTCGACCCCCAGGTTGAGAACCGCTGATGTAGACAAATATAAGCTTCCAACTTGTGGCAACAGTTTGGGAAAGGCCCTTTCCTGTTCCAGAATGCCGATGTCCATATCTGGATTTCCATCTCAAGAGCTTATAAAATGGTAGCTGTGTTAGGCCACACCTCTTTGTGCAAATAGTCAAAAACTAAATTATGCAGTGAACTTAGTTGCTTTTTATGTACAATTCATAATTTTAAAGCTAAAGCATTTGTATGATTACAAATGTCAGGTTCAACATTTGAATAATTTTCATTAAATCTCCCCTGTCTATGACCCTAGGAAGGATGTGCCCTTCCACCCAAACTGCCTTTAAGCAGGGGACCCACTTTCCTATAAGGAAATTGACCAGTAACTGTGCGTGTGTACAAAGCAAGGCCATAGCTTTAAAGGGGAGATAAAGTCACAGACTGACTAGCATAAGAGAGACATGTATAAGACGAGCACGTGCACACACACACACACACACACACACACACACACACACACACACACACACACACATATACATTACTTTCCTAGCTGGAACCCATGATAATTTGCTAACTTGTAAGACATTTCATTCTGTGGCACATTCGGAGAGAATCTCTTGATCACACATTCAGACAGACCACCATGTAACAGCTAGAGAGCAAGCAAGCTGTGCATTACCTTTTTTCCTCTTCTCCAGATAACCCTGTTTCAGAACTTTTTCCATTTTATCTGCATCTTCAAAGTCTATTAAAAAACAGTAATGATAACATGTTACATCACAAAGATACTGTAGTTAGTAGACTTTCTGCTATCGGTTAGAAATTCAGTCCTCTGGCCATGGAAAAAAGTTGGTATGGTAGGGCCTTAACAACAGTGTCTGAATTCTCTGCTCTGCACATGAAAGCTCAAACATTGGGAATAAAAGCAGGATAAGAGGCACTCTATGTGAGAATATACATCAAATGTTCCTGTACACAGCGAGAGGGAGTAAGCAGGGGGGCGCAGGGCACAGGCAAGTTTATGCATAAAGTAGGAGTGAATACAGAGGGTGTACCACAGCGCACAGAAATGTTCATGCATACTATAGGAAAGAATACACAGGGATCAGCACAGTGCACTGAAGGGTTTATATACACAGTAGAAGGGAATATGCAGGGTATGGCGCAGTGCAATGAAAGGTTTATATAAACAACAGTAGAAGGGAATACGCAGGGTATGGCGCAGTGCACTGGAAGGTTTATATACACAGTAGATGGGAATATGCAGGGTATGGCGCAGTGCACTGAAATGTTTATATACACAGTAGAAGGGAATAAAACCAGTGCACTGGAAGGTTTATATACACAATAGGAGGGAATATGCAGGGCACTGAAAGGTTTATATACACAGTAGGAGGGAATATGCAGTGCACTGGAAGGTTTATATACACAATAGGAGGGAATATGCAGGGCACTGGAAGGTTTATATACACAGTAGATGGGAATATGCAGTGCACTGGAAGGTTTATATGCACAGTAGGAGGGAATGTGCAGTGCACTGGAAGGTTTATATGCACAGTAGGAGGGAATGTGCAGTGCACTGGAAGGTTTATATGCACAGTAGGAGGGAATATGCAGTGCACTGGAAGGTTTATATGCACAATAGGAGGGAATATGCAGGGCATGGTGCAGTGTACAGGAAGGTTGATATATATACAGTAGGAAGGAATTTGCAGGGCATGGTGCAGTATACAGGAAGGTTGATATATACAGTAGGAAGGAATATGCAGGGCATGGTGCAATGTGCAGGAAGGTTGATATATAGTAGGAGGGAATATGCAGGGCATGGTGCAATGTGCAGGAAGGTTTATCTATACAGTAAATGGGAGTATACATAGCATGTTACAGTGCACATGAAGGTTTGTATATACAATTGGATGGAATACAAGGGTGTGGCACAGTGTACAGGGATATTCATGTATACTGTAAGGTTTGGGTGTGCACTAGTTTTATATACACAAACTTTAGACATTACATTTGTGGCAAAAATGGGAAATCAACAGTTAACAAAAAGCGTCTGGAAGGAAATTAAAATGCAAAGTCTTAAACTGCAATGTATATTTATGGAATACTTAGCATTAAGTTATGTGGCATGCGCAACATGTGAGAAAATATGAATATTACATTAGTGTCCCCAAACCAGCATACAGACCCCGCTGGCAGAAGCATAATACATGCCGCTGTAAAAGTTTTATTTAGACGTTAAGTCTCCCGCCCGCAGCAGGATTACAGAGACTGTGCTGCATGCTCCCATCACAGTGCACTCAGGAATTGAATTACCCAGGGGGGAGACGATGGTGATGAGCCTTGCTTCGCTTATTTAATTTCATTTACTTTCAGTCCATTAGCAGCATGGGGCTTTCTGTATCCCCACAAGAATGTCACAAGCATGAAAATGCTGTATAAATTACAGGAAAATAAACCCTGGACTCGAAGCACAATGTACGCAGGAGTCTGGTTCACCAAAAGGTTTGTTCCTCTCCCTCCTCGGCCCGGCAGGATTTGTGCCTTATTACTTCCTGCTTCTACTGACAATATTTATTTGACAGTTTAGGAGAACTATATTTCCACATAATAATAAAAAGGCTTATATATAAACCCAGTGTTGGTTCTCTTATTCAACTGTTAAAATACTCAAGTTAGCGAAATTAATTTTATTTTGCTTTTTTGGCATGTCTGATTTTTCTTTAGTTCAAACAAGCAGAAAAGTATGGTTAAAAGCCAGAGACGTTAGATGTGAGCAGATGAAGAAGTTAATAATTAAGATATATAATGAGGAGTAAGATGAACCATAATCACAAACACCCTACAAGACTTTATGTCCCTTGCAAACAGAACAGCCTAAATTGCCCTAAAATACAATGCATATTGTTCTACAGTGGAATAAATATGAATGCAGTTTGCTTTCATATTTTGTGTAAGTCAGTTATTTATGAAGCCACAAGGCAAACAAATCCAGCTTTTTGAGATGGGTTTAAATTGACCTGAATGATGTTGTTAAACATTATTTTAAATATGTATGCAAATGAATGTCCTAAAAGCAAACTAGGAGCATGTGAACAAAATTGAGTGTGCTACTAAACTCAGCACACATCGACAGTCCCTTACTTTCCCCGAAAGTAAGACATCCTCCGAAAATAAGGCATGGGGGATGTTTTACTGTGGCATTTGGAATAAGACACCCCCCTGAAAATAAGGCACCCCCCAAAAAATAAGATACCTCCCGGAATTAAGGCACCCTGAATACGGCTTCTGCAGACACCCTCCTGTTACAGCGCTCTTCTCTGCCTCCCCCGGTGCACACTAATGATGTCATCAAGAAGCAGTGGGGGAGGAAGTGAGGAGTGCTGTAACAGTAATCTACTGTAGACGGAGCCAAGCAGGGAAAGAGGTAGGGAAAAGTGAAAAAAGAAAGGTGAAAGGGAAAAGGGTGG
>WMED01028318.1:0-10471 GCA_019650415.1 Pipa parva | reverse complement strand
ACATCTTGGCTATGCTTTTGCGGGTGTGTTTTTTATTATACATCTTGGCTATGCTTTTGCATTGTGTTTTGCCACTAATTTTCATTATTTTTTACATTTCCCCCTAGTGGTGTTCACAAAGGACCAGGTTGATCTGGGAAACCTTCATTTCCAATAGTAAGCTTTTTGTGAGAGAAATGGCAAAGACTCAGAAACATTACATGAAAAGTAAGATTGTGCCCATTGATAAATTTCCCCCTTACTGTGTCTTACTCACAGACATTCTACTTATATAAACATGGGACAAACACAGGCCGAACTAAAGGGGTTTGTGACCATAGCAATCCCTAGTGTGCACCCGGTGGATGGAATATATCTGGCCAGATAAATCTTACCTATGAAACCGTAACCTTTGTGTTTGCCTGTTGTAGGATCACGAGCCAGCATGCAGGATTTAATCTTTCCAAAGGCTTCAAACACACTCTTAATATCTTCGTCCGATAGGTCCTGATGAACAGAGGCCACATATATTCTGTTGAAGGAGCGGGCCTCCTCAGCCAGCTGGTCTATAATGGGCTGTGCCTGACCAATATTACTGGGCCGGCCCACCTATGGATAAACATAATGGACAATCTCAATTCTGGGCCTGGGAATTGGGATATTTGGTTTTTATTTGTTAAATAGGTGGATATGTTCATTATCAGGCCCTCCTTATTATACATGTTTAAAGAAACTTTTTTCAATTCTCATTAGGATTGGCATTTACTCAAATACAGCACTTCCAAAAATGTTATTTTGAAGTTGAATTCAATCATTTTATTGCTTTTATATTTACTGATAGTACCCAGGTTGTTAGACAGACCACAGCCAGTTCCACTGTTTTCTATGCTGCTTTAGGCCAGGTTCACACTGGTGTTTATGTATGCAGTGCTTATAGAAATGCATGTCCCCAAAAATACAATGGCAAATTCAGGTTGGTGTATACTCGGAAAGCGCTCTTCTATTGTACTTACAAGACTCATTGTGTGAACTCTCCCCCAGCTTTCGCGGCTCCAGCTTAAAGAGTAAATATTTAGTAAATGTGCCCTAAAGTCCAATTTTGAAAGAGAAATATTATACTTTATAGCTGCATGTAAGGCATTTGTAATTTTTGGTGTTACTATCCTTGTACGATGGGAGTTTAAAAAGCCAGATTTACAGTCACAGCTGCAGTTGGCAGTAAATATCTGTGACCCTTGGCTGCTGTAAGAAAGCTCTTTGTGCCAGGCCGATTATTACCAGTAACAGTTGCAATTAGTACATTGCATGGAACATCATTAGAGAATTCCTATCTGGATGAGTCAGGAGATGCAGACAGTTTCTAGTTGAGTTTTCTAGTCTAGTGTATAGCAATTCCATGTATGGTAGCATAAACTCTAAAGGGTTAAACTAGATTCCAGAAAGATCCTACTAATCACCAACTTTTGAGGCACAATTTTCTCTACTGCAAATTTTAAAGTGTTGAACAGAGAAATAATAGTTTGGGGTGGTTTCTAATATGCCTTCAGCCAATTCTGCCATTTATTTCAAATAACTTTTAATTCCATTAGTTCCATAAACGTGTTGTTCCCCTTTATTAGGCCAATCCCCCTGGAGTTTACCGCCTCTATCAGCACTTTATTTCTATGCCAATAGAATAGTCTATACAAATGGCTTATAATGGTAACTACACACCTAAAATTACCTGGAACCGTATCCAGAACAGAAGAGAAAACCCATTACTTACCTTTATGTTTCTTCCACCCAACATCACAGAATTCATCTGCTCCAAAGCTAACTGGGCTGCCTCTGGAACCTCATATTCTACAAAGGCGAAACCCTAAAACAGAACAATATGGTTAATCCCCTTAGATAGTAAATGCACGCTGACTGGCAGGGGTGGTGGGGGCCTAGAATGAGATTTTGTCTAGATACCAGTACTCTGGAGGAAGTGCTGGGAACACAGTTTTTTTTACCTTTAAGGAGAACTAAATTGCTATTTAGCCTAGGGGTTATTCTTCTTGTGTGGCCTTAAAATACTACCGTGCTACAAAAGCAAGCCATTTCTCAGCCCTGCCTACTGCTCTTTTCTACCACAGCACTGCTGCAATCCTCTTCACTTAATGCTTCTCCCTAAAACTCACTGAACCGAGTAAGCACAGAAGCAGAATTATAATGCTACTACTGAGCTTGCTCCATTCAATGATTTTGAAGTGAAGAAGATGGCAGTGCTGCAGTGGTAGATACGAAGATTGGCTTTTATAGAGAGGAGTAGTCAGAGCTGGAGAAAAGAAAGTTTGCCAAGCACTCCCACCCCCCAACATATAAGCCATTAATTCCTCTTTAACTTGGCTTGGACTTAGCATCGCCTACACTGCCAAAATAAAACCATAAAGCTCCCCAAAACCTTCTGAGGGTCACATCCTCATTACTGACTGAGACTCTCCCAGCCAAGTACTTACATTAAGCCAAAGCAGAGTAAGGGTTAAATTTACCATGACTTTTATTCAGTGTCCTGGGACTGATGCACACCCTAGTCATGTACACCAATCTAACAATTTTTATCTGGTAATAATCAGTGCACTATATTCTGCTGTTAAACCATAAGGATTGCCTTCACAAAGAGGAACTAAAGCAGTGGTTATCAGCCTTTTTAGAACCGCAACCCCTGGCGCTGACGTCACGGCCCGACATTCAGGCCCAACGTCATCACGTACGGGGAAACGTTATCACGTACACGCGTCACATGATAACGTTCTGGGCCGACGTCACCACGCAGGAACCCTTATAAAAAAAGGGACCTGCAAGCGCTTTCCGGGCTCCACAGCGGTTCTCGACCCCTGTGAGATGGTTGTGCGTCCCCCAAAGAGGTCGCGACCCACAGGTTGAGAACCGCTGAACTAAAGTCTCTTAATAAATCACATTAGTTCATTTAGCCTACATGCCAGCAACACAGTAAACCCACAGTCTTTCCCTTCCAAGCCACCTACTTGATTATTTCTGATGCATTATTTCACTAGTACATGGCAGCCATTGTAGAATTTCAGCTCCACCCCCTGCTGAGAAAGCTGGTGTCCTGCACATTGGCTTCTACAGAGCATGTGTGAAACCAGCACTGAGTATATGCCTCACTGATATTCACAGTTTAATGTGTTATGTGCCATTTCCCAGTCAGTCATCAGGGTTCATTAGCATATGAATGAAGATCCAATATGGCAGCTGTGAGATACTAACACTGGCAGTTCTATAAAATAAGACAACAGCCCAAAGCTGCCGGTTTACTGCTTGATAACAGGTTAGACCAACAGACCCTGTACTTGCAGCTTATCAGTTATGGTTAGGGAACACAAGTTCTTCTTTAAACATAATGAAATGGCTTCTCCCAGAAGAAACACCCAAGAATAACAGCACCCCCGCACCTTATGCTTCATGGTGACAGAGTCCCAAGACATGTCTATGCTTTTAATAGGACCAAATGGTGCAAACGCTTGCCGGATTGTATCTTCACCCAGTTCATAATAGATGGAACCTACATACACACGGCACATGATGGCAAGGGCGCGCTGCCGCTGTGCTGCGATCTGCAATAGAAAGAAAAAAATGGTCAGAGATGGAGCCTCGCCCTGTTTCTCCATGTACAAACACATCACCATTTCCTCTGCTTCATGGCCCCCCTCCCCGCCACCACTATTACATGACATTGCAACCCCTTTATCTCACCACCTCCCAAATTCAATTACTGCCTCCTTTAGGCAGCGACGAGCCAAAGCTTGACCTTCCCAACCTGCAGGAGGAGGAAGCCAGTTAGGGACACTTGATGGCGTTTGCAGTGATAATTAACATGACAGGGATCCATCAGCTATTGTCCTTAAATAGGAAGCAAAACAGATTCCTTCCCACTCAGTCTCGTATGGCTTATTACTGATCCCAACCCTTACAGCTAGTTCTGGATTAGTAACAGCAGCAAGCACCATTTCCAACCCTCCGAACCTGGTGGTTCATAACTTGCCAATTCGTAACATTTTCTACATTTCTCTGAAAAAAAAAAACAAAAAAAAACACAGGACTCGGTCCAGGGTCAGGAGAATATCTTATACAGCAGAACAGAAAATACACCCCAACTACCCTAAACCCCATGCAGAATTTGTTCTTTACAAAGGGAAGGTAGATAGAGATCAGCATGTTAGACGGAAGCTAATATTCTAAGTTTCCCTTTAATAAAGGGTTTGTGTTGTAAGGGTGCGCAGATAGATTACTCTGGACTAAAGGATCACCTATCTGGGGGTCTTGATCCATGATTAGTCAGAAAGTGATGAAATAAGTCCAGGGCATGCAAGATGGGATGGGAGGATGACATCAGTGTGATAGACAAACTCATGAGACACAAAATAGTAATTAATAGAGAGTTACACAAAGATATATAGAATCAGGTAGGAACAACCCATGTAAACAAGATGGCTGACCGATCCCAAACACACAGGGTGGGGGATGATCTGATGTTGTAAAGGATGAACAGAGACAACATGCACAGCTGCCTTGAGAGTCAGAGTACTAGAGGTTCCTATGGAACAAGTGGAGGGATAACTCCAGTGAAAATCAGAGGGACGGCTCTGGACACTAAGTACCCCTCGTTACTAACTATGTATCCCATGCCAGACAGCTATGAAATGAATCACGATGTACAGGTGGCCTTCTTTCATGGCCAAAACAGAAAATTATGGTTCCAGAAAGCAGATAAATTAGATGGGAAATACCCTAGAAATGGCAGGTCCAGCTACCTACTTTTGGAGGGAAAATGTTTCCATAGGTTTAGCCTTAAACGGGAGACTGGTACCAACAATACAAGTACAAGGGGCCTAGCAGAACTGTACTGTGTAATCTCTCCTTGCAGAACCATGCTAATATGGGATTGTTTGTATAACCTCACTAAGCTTGAATTTAGCATTAGAAAACAGTTGTTTCCATCTCCATAGTTATTCCTCATCAAAGGACAAAAACTTTCCGTAAATCTTCTAAAGAGCAATACTTTTGATCCCTAAACACAGTGGTCTTTGCATGACTGCAGTTACTACGAAAGATAACTGCCAGAAAGCAGTCATATGACTAACTTCCAGAAAGTTATACCCACCAGTGAACAGTACATTAAGCTAGATACTGATGTACTAGAAGTTATTTCTAGGAGCAAATAATTTTACAACAATTACTTTTTCTAAGATGTCACCTCATTTCCATTAATTTCCGGACATTATAAACAGATCCTTCCATGGGCATATATAAAGAAAGTAATGATATAAAAAAAATCAAATGCAGTAAGAGAAAGGAGCAAGGAGGTGGTAATGATGGGCGATTGTCAGCTCTGAGGGTCACCCTAGGTATAGTTTAACCTTACAAACACCTCAAAACTAGTCTACTGCTAAAGGGTCGGCCCAAGTTTACCAATGGTTACTGTGTAATCTCTATTCATTTAAAGGATAGCAACACCAAAAAAATGAAAATGCCACAAAATACCTTCATAATTACTATATGTTCATTCTGTGCTAAAGATGGTCTATAAAGCATAATTTTTAACTTTATGAATATGTTTGATCTAAAGCTCCACAGATAGCAATAGGAGCGGGTGGGTGTTTTTTAACCAACGCATACAACATGTCTGCCACCAGATAAGACAAAGATACAGGAAGCGTTAAAATTCATGAATTCAGAAGATGACATTTTTCCAAGCACTGTATTTGCATTCCTGCCATGCCAAGCTAAATGGGAATTTTTATTTTTCTGGTGTTACCTGTCCCTAAACTATCCCAAGGATAAAGTAGAAAAATAACAGAGGCCTCTACGCCACGTTTCTGCCTCCCATGAGAGGTGAATGTAGGCAGGTGACATCTATGGGAAGTTTCTGCCTGGCTTTAATATGTGGCATCTATTACAAGTCATCTCGACCAGTGCACCAGCGACTGGGCAGGTGGGCCTCATGGTGCACTCCTAACTAATTTTCTTTTTCAACATTCTTCCTTCTGCCCTTGCACAGGACGCCAATGTAACGGCCTCAAAAACATCCCTTCCAGGACCAACGGCTCCCCCCTCCCTCTGCAGGCCTGGGGAAAACAAAGACATTACAATGGTAAACAAACCCCCTCCCCCCCCAACAGGAATAGAAGAGCCCCAGAAGAAGTGAATATTTCTATTGACCGATTGTAAAGGTGAGAGAGGATCTCCAAAGCTCATTGTCACTGCTGCCATCTGAAAGACAGTAAAGACAGAGTTCAGTCTGTTGGAGCTCAGAATAAGCTTTGTTTGCTTCTGTCTGGTATTTATGTTCTCTGCTCTAGACTTAGAGAGAGGTAACAGAGAACTTCAAGATTTAAATCTTTAATTTTTTTCCTCCAACTAAAAAGGTCCTGTAAGTTCTCAGAAGCACCAAAGGGCCAAGCATTTCATATATATGGTTACCCAGCAGGACATCCCTGTGGGAGGGGCATTGGTGAGCCTTGCATTAGCATTACTGCGGCTACTGGGACATATAAATCCCAGGGGGAGCAGGGAGTTATTAAACATACTGACCTAAGATAAAGATGAGCTTTGGTCAGACATTAAATGCAGTCAGAATAAAATCTAGGGACATATGTTGTGGGGAGATACTAGTGCTTGGGAGTTACCCCCATACCTGTCAGGGAATGGGTAGGACCATAATGGATTGCCCTGTTATCTCTCTGAACAGACTGCTCAGTAGTTCCACTTCAAACAGCATCAAGGCAAAAACATTGCATATCAAATAATCACAAGGAAGAAACAATAGGAAGACATTTGCATGAAACATTTCATTGTTGACAATTACAATATTGTACATGAATAAGGGACAGTATTGTACACACACACACACAGAGCCTTTGATGGACAGTTAAAGGTCACAGAAGCCGTACCTGCAGATTAGTAAGCTGCTGGTGCTGATGTGCGATGGTTTGTTTCACAAGAACGCTCTTTATGCTCTGCTCCATTGCATACTTCTTGGCCTAAAAGGAAACCCAAAGTGAGAGATTAAGCCAAGGGTTGTGGAGCCGATTAGCACAAATTTCACAAGCACAAATCCTTAATGTAACACTGAAGCCCAGATGGCAGTACATGGAGTATAAAACATCCACTGGCACCATCCTTAACCTGTCCTGGAAGTCTACCCTCCAACAGGATGCCAAATCAGTCCACGTGCCCACTGAAAAACCTGACACACCCACCCCAAATGCAATATCACCTATCTATTGGGCACTACCCACCTTACCTCTATATGACTTGGGCCAGGAGGGGCAGCCTCCTCCAAGCCTGGTCACCTTTGACCACTCACGGCGCTGGTCCAGCAGTGGGGAAAACTCTATAAAATAGAAGCGGGAGAAGCCCAAAAGGTTCTGACGCTTGTTTTTAGAAGCCCCAAAACTGGGAGTGCTGAATATTAACAACTTGTGCTTCTGCTATGGGCTTACCACACAATGCAGGGAGCCAGGGAAATTCACATTTAATGGATCCAGAACCAGCTGGAGATTTAACCCATTTAAACAATAATTTTACATATCGAACTTAGTGTGCCTTTTTCTTACCAATCTCATTTGCGAATCTGAAACAGAGACATTATCTTTTTAAATGCAGTGAGAAACAAAATGGACTGGGTTTTGTGCACTTTAATGGGTTCCGGGGATTTTTTAGGTAATAAAGCACCACATTGTGGGTCTGTAGAAGGGTTTCATGCAGTTCAAAAGTAGAAAATGCAAATGACACAAACAGTGCCACAGAAGATAACATGGACAGAAGCCATTATACCTAGCCCAAACCGAAGGTGTACCCAAGGAGAAATGGATAATGTCTGAAGGACAAGAAGAAATCGATGGGACAACACACTATAAGCGCCCTAGGCACATATCCTTTTAATGTCTGATGGACCACTGCAGGCCTAAAACCCACAACATCTCATGAGAAACTAGCAGTTATTCCAAGTAGCAGTGAATGGAGGTTTGATGGGTGCGCATTACCTAGAAAGTCTACAGAACCATTAGGGAAATAGCACGAACATCATTAATAGAAGACTATAGCCAGTCATTAATATGCTGTACACTGCTTGTACTAAGTGAACATATACACCCCTGTAACTGTACATTACTATAGAGACAGTAATAAAACGACACTTTAATATGTTTCTACAAACAGTAGTCCTACATGAAAGTTTTATTGTGAACTTAATCCTATTTGTGACTAGTCTAATGTAAATGAGTGTAAAAAGCAGTGAATGACACCCGGCCCACCTGTCAACCACCAATTAAACATTCACACTGCAGTTGTTTACTACCCTCAGCCAGAACAAAAGCAGCTGCAGCTGAGACGCCAGTCCATAACTAGTCCATGGAAGGGCTTTCCTAGAGAAATGCACACGTTTATGGGGACTGGATGAAATTCTTATCTGCATGGGTGAACCAATAGGGTTACAGCAGTTACAATCTGGCTATTAACTCCAGGGGGTACAGATGATGCCCTGACTGCTGCTCTTGCTTCTCAAGCACCCAGTGCCCCCTCTGGTTCCCAGTAAATAACTTTAATTTTGGGGTCTAGAGGGGAACAGGGCAAGGGGACCTTAGTGCAGAATTGCATCGGGCCCATTCACCACCCATCTGAACTGAAATTTGTGGGACAGCTTCCCTACTAACCTACACCTGTCTTACAGTATTAGCACTGTCTACAGCATAATAAAAGTTGTATTTAAGTTGAACATATTGCCAATTTATCGAAACAAAGCAAGTCAGAAATTAACACTTTTAGTATTACAAAAGCTAACCTCAATGGGTGCCATAAATATTCAAATTCCTTCATGTGGTGCATAATTACTAGAGATCTACATGTCATTGTGAACAGCAAAATAATTGTTAGATTAATCTGATGCATAATATAATTGCTACATTAATTTGGTGCATAAATACCAGAGATCTACATGTTACTGTGAGTGGGGTAACTGTAAATATTACAATTACTACATTAAAGGGGAACTAAAGCCTCCGAAAAACTTAGGCATCTTGCACACATTCAGTATATTAGCTGTTTTTTGTTTTTTTTTTAACCTAGTGTTTATTATGCAGCATGAGGCACATTTTATAAATACATCACCTTTAAGATAACTATACCTTTAAATGAAAGTCTCTGACTGTGCATTTAGTTTTGATGTTAGAGTTGTACACTTGCTCCAGCTTTCTACATTTTGTTTTATATAACTGCCTCTTTTTCTCAGCAGCATTATACATACTGTACATGTGTTTATATTTTTAAAGTGATTACACAAGATGTTATTTGTACTTTATGTTTATGAATGTATCATTTATGAAACATTTTTCATATTATATTATGCTTTATACATGGTTGTTCAGTGGGTGGTTCCCTTAATTAACCACATCTATGTGTATTAGCATATAAATGGTTGTTTGATCTTGCTATCTATGATTAAGCAGTAAGGTGTGAAACACGTAAGTGCTAGCATGTCTTCATCTTTCTATGTTTGGAGCTCATTTTCACGTTTAATAAAATTGGAATCACTGGAGTGCTGGAGAATTTCCTTTGTTCGCTAATGTCCCATCAACCCTGCATTATGTGTATTTTACACATATTAGTTTTAAAGGCATGGTTTTACCAGTTTATCCTTTTATCAGTGGAAAAACCTATAAAACATACAGACTGTATGGATCATTGGTCATTTATTTATCCTCATAAAACATGGTTATTTGTAATTTAAACAGCTGTAATGGAAACTTACAATAAAAGCAATATGGTTTAAAAAGAAAAACATGGTTATCTGCAGCTCCATCTCCACATGAGCGTTTGATTTGCAGCGCATCGTATGCTCATGTGAGGAAAAAAAAAGAAAAACACGCAGAGCGTATTTTTTTATTGTACTTACCAGCAACAGTATGAACGCTCCCTCGGCGTTTACATCACTTCCTGTGTGTCGCATTTTGGACGCAGCGTATATACTCTGGCCAAAATGCGACACACAGCATTCTGGACCCAGCGTGTGTGCATCATACACTCGTGTGTCTGGAAATAGGCAAGTATCTTTGGCTTTCATTTAGCCGTATTTTATTTTTCCACACAAGGGTATGATATGCTGCGCGTCATACGCTCGTGTGAACCCAGCATTAGGTAGCAAAGTGCAAACAATCATGTAAATGTATGAATTTGTGACTATTCACCACTTCCACAACTTTGCGTATTCAGCAAACAATGATGTGGAGAATTCACATCCAATTTGACATTTTATGACGGTTACAAACTTGCTCACCTTTTTGCATTACTTTGCGCATACATGTGATTTAATTATTTACAAAATGTCAGGCTGTGTCAAAGTAGCAAATTCAGCAAGGTGTATTGCTTCAAATTCAACAAGCATAGCAATATATGACTTTACTACACCTGGGAATTCACACTTTCATGAATAAGTCTTTTTAATGTGCAG
>WMED01028313.1:0-10472 GCA_019650415.1 Pipa parva | reverse complement strand
AAACCCCCACCCTGCCTTACTTTCGGGGGGGTCCTACTTTCGGGGAAACACGGTAGGTCTCTCAGCACTTCCGGGTTTCTAGCCAAATCAGAGTCTCTGACGTCACATTGGTAGCTAGCCAATCCGGAGCCGCTGACATAATGTGTGACGTCAGCGGTGCCAAATTCAAAAGAGGCTGAGCTGAGTCACACTTAATATGACTCCCTCAGTCAAAAAGGTTGCCAAACCCTGATGTAGATCCTCTCTTGGGACTCACTCTTGGTTCAAACACTGCAGGGACATACTAGTGCTGTACATAGGCAAGGCTGCAGTGCTAGCTGTGAAGAGACTCCTGAGACAGACGCTGCTGAACATCTTGGCTGGAACATGAACATGGAGCTTGCTCCCATTAAGGCTGAAACAGACTAGAAGTATAAAGACACTTGCATTAAGCAAACATGTAGGGCTTCCGAAACACCAGGAATACGATTCAAAGGCAAGCCGTTGACATAGATGATAGAGCAGTGCACACTATTTGAATTTCCTGCTGCTGATGTTGGGATTGATGGTGCGCAGTGTCCCGCCTCCTGCCTCCTACAAGCAAGAAGGACAGGACCGGGCTCCCCGCTTTTGAGTATTCTTCAGGGAGGAGAGGGAGGGGGAGAGAGGGGAAGAGGGGGGATGGGAATATTATTTGCATGAGGAGCTGTCATTGGAAATGGAAGAACTTTACTGTCACCACATGATTTGTTCCACAAGGGGGCCCACTGAGGCTCTGTCGCCCAAGGGCCCATAAAAACCTGGAGCCGGCCCTGTTGACATGTTACAGTTTAAAAAAGATCAAAGAATATTATCTGGTGGTTGGCTATAAGGAATGATATTTAGACACCACTTCTGGAAGGTTTTCTGGAGGGATTTTAATGCTCTCAGTTAAGATGAGGCATTGAGTAAGAGATTATCAAGACATGAAGTAATGGTTATCAGAAGAAATGTGAGCTACAATTGCATCCATAAACTTGGTGAAGATTCAGTGAGCCAGTAGGAGGCTGAATGGAACGTGAATTGGTAGTTGTAGTTCAGGAAGGCAAAACGACAGAAACAGGAAGTAAAGAGTATCACATCCTGCAGGGAGAATAAAGATTGGCTCAATTCTCCTTTATTAACAAAAGTAATAATTAGAAGGATTTTTTAAAATTTATATCAGTTGTGTGGCTTGGCTATAATACAGGTGATATACCCACCTAGTAATATAACTGGAACTTGTATAACTGAGTTTAACCTGAGATCCAGTAAATATGAACCTTCAAATTGTAGGACTTATGTAAAATGGCACGGTTTGTTCCACTGGTCATTATTTCTATGCTCATGGAACATATTCAATGCCAGTTTAAAACTATAAGTTCCAGTAGAGCCTAAGGGACCTTCGCCGAGAATCCCTTTAAAGCAGCGGTTCTCAACCTGTGGGTCGCGAGGCCGTCCCACGGGGGTCGAGAACCGCCTCCGACTCCCGGAAGTGCCGCAGGAACCCTTCTTATAAGGGTTCCTGCGGGTGACGTCAGCCGCAAACGTCATCACGTCGCGGCGTGGTGACGTCAGGGCCGGGGTCGCCGGCCGAAAAGGTTGAGAACCGCTGCTTTAAAGCGTTCGCTGATGTCCGCGTGCAGGACATCAGCGAGCGCATAACTGGGTATGCATACTGATGCGAAGGATCCGGAGGGTAAGTTCGCTGTTTGGTGAATTACCCACTTTGTCTGAAGGCAAAACACAGAAAAAAAAGTAGTTGAAAAATGTCAGAGGTAAGACGTAAACATGGGTTCTGGCAGTACCTGACTAGTCTATTGGCGGAGTGGGGGGTGATATTTTCTGCGCTGTTTTTTTACCTTTTACCAAAACACAATGGGGCCGTAACCAAAGTAATCATTAAGGTATTCTCTTTTTTTATATACAGGATGCAATAAGGTTTCAGGAGATGTAAATCATGAGAGAATTTGGCTACAGGCTCCAAGAAGGATGAAGGTCAGAGCCACAAGTTCTCTAGCACGTCTGCGAATCCTATTTTCCATTCATTCAAAACAAACTATTTATCAGCCTTTTATAGCAGTTTCATTGATCTGATAGTCTTGGTTGAGTAATGACAGTAACAAAATAAAATGCACACACTGCTTGTATTAACTATATCACATCTTACAAATAATTACTGTCAGCAACGGCTGTACATTTACCATACATTTATATTATACTAGTTATAATTCATATTTAGTCAAAGATTTCCTCACGACAACTCGCTTTACTAAACAGGTTGTGACAAATGACTGAAGGGTAAACGGCATTGCACTCCCGCCCAACGGCCACCTAGTTCTACAGGAAGTATCCTCCCACTTCACGCCCCCTTCCCCACAACAACCCAATGGAAATCGAAGACGGAGGTCTATTGACATGTTTTCAGGTTTTAAAAATAATCACGTGTAGGGTTGCCGACCAATCAGCGTAAAGCGACACCCTTTTGGGATTTTCATTGGCTATTGCTGTCGGAAGCGCGATATTCAAATGTGTCCTCAGTAAGGATCGCTCTGAAGGCTCTTTAACGCTTTACCGTAAGAGAAGCGATCCCTGACAAGTGATTTCTAGTGACAGGCACTGGTCGCGGGTGTCTCGTACTTGACGTACAAAGGTAATATATGTGCCGTTTGTGTTGTGTCTGAGCAGCGACTGATGCGTGGTTGCGGTTTACAGTGATGGATGCTTTTAACCGTCCTATGACTGTGTAAAGTGCTGCTGTGTGGTACAGTGCTTCTCAAGGTTATATAACAGACAGATCGGGAACCACTGGCACCAGCACGAGTCCGTAGAAATAGCAGGGATGTGGAGTGCTGGGAGCTGTAGTCCTGGAGCTGCTGGGAGCTGTAGTCCTGGAGCTGCTGGGAGCTGTAGTCCTGGAGCTGCTGGGAGCTGTAGTCCTGGAGCTGCTGGGAGCTGTAGTCCTGGAGCTGCTGGGAGCTGTAGTCCTGGAGCTGCTGGGAGCTGTAGTCCGGGAGCTGTAGTCCGGGAGCTGCTGGGAGCTGTAGTCCGGGAGCTGCTGGGAGCTGTAGTCCGGGAGCTGCTGGGAAAGTTCTTTTAGGAAGTTATCAGGTTCTTGTGGCCAAGCTGTTGCTTAGTTACTGCGTCCCCAGATAGCCAGCCTTAACTGCAAGTTTTACAGAGACTGAGCTATCAGGTTATTCAGGAATGATTTATGCTATCAGGTTTTTTTCCGTAAAGAAGTTTTAAATTAACTTTTTTATTTTAAGCCAAGTCGGTGCTTTTTATGTTGTAGTAGAGTATATTTTCTACTGTAAGTGCAGTTTTAGCAATATTGAAGAAAAAGTCACTTTTGGGAGATGTTGTTGTGTAGCAAGGGGGGTGTCAAACTCACTTTCCCCACATCAGTCTTTTGGTTGCCTTAGAAAGGGCTCATTGTAATTGTAAGACAGCTAAGCTAGTTACTGGGCCCTGACAGCTTAAATGTTAAGGTACAGTTACAATTATATTACAATCAGCTCTTTGAAGGCAACACTAAGGCTAGGTTCACACTAGCATTTTTTTATGCGTGGCTTATATTCATAAGGCTTATACACAGTGTGTATGTATAATAAATATATATATATATATATCTCTGAACATAATGTTAAATAACCTGGGAAACCATATCACACACCATCTTCATAATCTGATCATGTTCTGAAAAAACAAAACCCAAAACCTCTATTCCAAGTGCTTTGATTTCCTAATAGGCAGGCCTGTCTGCTTCAGAGGCAGCATAGATAATACAAATACATTTATTGATACCCTAAAACATTCACTTTAGTAAAAATCCTGCTGACAGTTTCTCCAGTGTTAAGTGGTCAGCAGTCTCTTTGGCTTTTATAACCATCCCCCTTGGTCTACCCTCTATTGCCATTACATTGGCAGCAGTGCTTTTTTTCTTTATTGAGTGCATGTCATTAACCTAGTTAATGATGTAGATTCAAGTTAGTGGCCAGGCTATTTTATGCACATGCAGTTTTCACAAATGTATGCTATAAACATAGGGTTTGGAAAAACTCACTGTGCATGACCTCCCATTTGGATTGGCATGGCAGTTATTCAAATGCAGCACTTGTAAAAGTTAATTTCATTCATTTTATTGCTGTCTGTTTGTTTTTATCTTTACTGATGGCTGCCATGTTCTTAAACAGACCTCACCCAGTCCCATTTTTTATATAGTGCATTAGATAATGCATATGTGGTAGGTAGTGTGCCCTAAAGTTGTTGGGGTTTTTTTTTTTTTTTTTTTTTTTTTTTTTTTTGAAGCTTAATGAAACAGTCTGGCTGAAATGGAATAAATAAATTTGTTTATTTATGCTAATTAACACATTTTAGTAAATATGGTTTATTATCAATTTAAAAAAAGTTACAATTCTTACCTGTAAAGAAGTGCTACACACTCAGAGATGTTGCAGCAAACCCTGAGAGAGGCAGATCTGGGTCTTATTTACAAAAGTATGAATAGTTGCCCAGAGGTCTGAATTCACATCTCTTTTCCATTTACCCATGTTTGCTTATTGAAGAAAATCTGGGAAGTGGTGAATGCACAACCAATTCAGGCATATACAATAGTCACAAACTTAAGGAGCTCTTTGCATGCACAGGTACTTCTACTAAGACTGAGCTGCGGAGTTTGTCGAAGGTGCAAATGCGACGAGGTGAATTCCTCTGAATTCACTTGTTTGACTTTGCCATTTCAAAGTGGCAATTTGGGGGAATTGATGGCAGAGCTCCAGTGTTGCGTAAGGCAACTATTCATTCAAAATTGACAATGGAGATTGCAACTAACCAACAACATCGCCTATCGACAAGGTGACATAGAAATAGAATATTCACAGAATACAGTTAGTGGAATATGAGACTGACGACATCACTGCCCTTCACTCGTCGTATTTGCTTTAATCCGCATGACTAATCCAACTTCTATCCGCCTGACAAGATACAACACACTACGCATACAACAGCAATCACGACTGTCTACTTGTTTGACACGTGTATTCTCCACTTACTCAGTAGTGAGAAGTGAATTTACATCTATTTTGGCGATGCAACTAGAATTGCAGTGAAATGAATTCAACCTTTTGACAATGAGGCCAGGAAAGTGCAGAATTATGAGTTGATCTCTTACCATGAACAGATTGCTGTTGACAAGTTTAGCCTACAAAGTGTTTACTGTGAAGGTTTTTCTCTTGCCTTAACTGCAACCTGCTTAAATGAAAGTCTGTTCTAATGGCATTGCTAATGCTAAATCTATTGGAAATGCTCCTAGGCTTACATAAAAAGTTTTCGTTTACAGCAAAGATATAAATAGAAAAGAAGTGTTTTGTCTTTCTGTAAAATGGATTTTACTTTCCTAAATGCTTATTGGCGTTCTTTATCTTTTTGTTTCTAGGTCACTCTGAGGTGACTATGTCGAGCCAGACTTCCATCATGTCCAGCAAGAAAGATGATAAAGGAAAAAACATCCAGGTTGTAGTCAGATGCAGGTATGTTTACTAAATCTGTTCCTTAAGTTGGAATTTATTATCATTTTTTTTTTTTTGTCTAAAACGTTAATTGTTAAAGATCAATTTCCTATAAAAGATTTTTTTTAATTAATTTTTTGCATCATTCTACATCCAATAAAATGTTAGGACTAGAAGATGCCATTATAGGTAAAATGTTAACCTGTTGTAATTTAAAGGGATGAAAGGGGGTGCGACTAGGCAGATTTGTGGAAACGTGTCAAAGTAGTAGCGCACCAAAGCTCAATCGGATGCAACACAAAAGAGCTATGTAATGTGGAATTGTTTGGGGTGGGTTTCCAGACATTTAACTGAATTCTGGATTCTTTGTAAATCTTTTTATTTTTTAATATCTCTGTGAGATTAATTTGTAATATTGTGAAATTCTTTCTGCACACAGGCCATTCAATGGATTAGAGAGAAAGGCAAACTCACACTCTGTGCTAGAATGTGACCCGCTAAGGAAAGAAGTTTCAGTTCGAACTGGAGGGATAAATGACAAACTAGGAAAGAAAAACTATACATTTGACATGGTAATCATTTATAAAACTTAGTACTAAAATGTATTTACACTAGCTGGTTCACCACCTGTGTTTTTCTGTGGTGTCAGACAAGCAACATTGCAGATTCCCCATTTACTTACCTTGCTACCACTGTGTGACTACTTTGAAATCCAGCCAAAGTGGTTGTACCCTGCAACTGGATTTCAAGCAGTTTCGATGAGCAAAGCAAGAGAAGTCCTTTAATTAGGGGTTTGTTGCAATGGGAATAACCCTTGTGGTAAACCTCCTGGATTTTATCAGAACATATTGTTATGGTTAAGCATCAAACCACACAATTAATTCTGAGGAACTGATACAGAATTGGATTTTATTTTGCTATTGCAGGTGTTTGGTCCTTCTGCCAAGCAAATTGATGTGTACAGAAGTGTTGTGTGTCCCATCTTGGATGAAGTTATCATGGGATACAACTGCACAATCTTTGCGTTAGTAAACTTCCTTACAAATTCCATAAAATGTATAACTTTCATAGACAACTTTCATGTTTAAATAACATGATGTTTTCTTTTTAGTTATGGTCAGACTGGCACTGGGAAGACGTTTACTATGGAAGGAGAAAGGTCACCTGATGGGGAGTTTACTTGGGAACAGGTAAACTGATATTCTCCTCCTTGTATTCACTTTTGTTGCTTTCCATTAATGTAGTGGGTTAAGTTGGGTCAAGTGTAATCTAATCTTATGTGAGCTGCAGTAGCAGCTCCACTCCCACATCAATTAAGAAACCTTTTACTAAAGATATATTTGAAATCCTCAGTTGTAGTAATGACCTAAATCTCATTCTGTGTTTGAGTGTTCTCCTATTTTGCTTTCAGGACCCTCTGGCTGGTATAATTCCTCGTACTTTGCATCAGATATTTGAGAAACTTTCTGAGAACGGCACTGAATTTTCAGTAAAAGTATCTCTGCTGGAAATCTACAACGAAGAGCTGTTTGATCTGTTAAGTCCATCTCCTGATGTGGGAGAGCGACTTCAGATGTTTGATGATCCTCGAAATAAAGTAAATTTATACTACAATGTGTTTGTGTTTTCTGTATATTTAAATTAAGTTGTGTGTCTGATTTTTTTTTTTTGTTGTCTCTTAACAGAGAGGTGTCATTATTAAAGGTCTAGAAGAGGTGTCTGTACATAATAAAGATGAGGTTTACCACATCTTAGAAAGAGGTGCAGCTAAAAGGACAACTGCTTCCACTCTGATGAATGCATACTCCAGGTTAGTAAAATGTCCTGTTTTCCTTTATGGGAATTTGATTGAAAGGATATTGAGAAGTTTGGCAATTATAGTTGTCTACACTATAGCCTGCAGTTACGATATCACTAATGGTATATGGGAAGGCTGCCAAAAAAAAAAAACAATGACCCCCAATTCATCAGAGTATTTCTAATAATGGTTTCAAGTGTTTGCTTTTAAAACCACCCCCTGCCCCCCTTGTTTGAAAGCACTGCAGTTACTCAGCCTCTGAAAAGAGCAGCCACCTATTTTCTGCATAAACATGCTGCAAACACCAAGCATAAAAGAGCTGAGTGGCGGTTGTACTGGTAGATTGAGCAAGCTGCTTTGTGTGAAAAAGTCTTGTCAACTCATTGAGCACTGAGAGAGAAAGGGGAAGCTGAACAGCAGGTAATGCAGAAAGTATTTGCACTGGGGAATTATTTATATTCCTGCTCCACACAGATGATGCACTTAAGTGAATAATTTATGTGAAAACTAAGTTCTGTAAGGAGATCGGCAGCATAGTTGATTTAGTTTTAAGTGTTTTCCTGATGTCATATGTATATCAAATACACAAGTTGGGAGATGTTGAAGTGTCTTAATGCTCCACCTACAGGTGTAAGTATGCATAGCCAAAATGAAAGAAGCAGATGGAATAGTCTGTCAGATGTTACATATTGTGCGGGTTAATATAGGTGGTGCAGTTTCCGAGACAGAATTCTGATCACACCAGTTCTATTGCAGAATAATGCTCCAAAAGCAATACGGTGAACGTAGCAGAAGCACATAGCACTGATCGTTTAATGTTCAGTCTTCACTGTGGCATTTGCAGTATTCCCTGTCACTTGTTTTCTTGTGAATACCAAAGCAGTACTTTTTGACTAATGGCTGATCTAGAAACTGTTTAGAATGGAAAATCGTTCACAGAACCTCTGTCTGAAACCAGTTTCAAATTCCTTGGTGTCCATATATCAAACAACCTAACTTGGCTCCTACGCTCATCAAATCTGTCAATAAAGCTCAACAGCATCTCTACTTCTTAAAGAGCCTTAGGAAAGCACAAGTATGCACTAAGATTTTAGTAGACTTCTATCGATGCACTATTGAGAGCATTCTCACAAACTGTATAACAACAGCACGGTTTGAAAATTGCTGTGCGCCAGATGGCAAAACACTTCAAAGGTTCTCAATACAGCTCAACGCACAACTAACATTTATCGCAAACGTTGTTTGAAAAGAGCACAGAATATTACCAATGACAAATTCCATCCGAACCATGATTTGTTCTGTCTCTTACCATCTGGCAGGCGTTACAGATGCCTGCAACTCTCGTACAAGCAGGTTTAGGAAAAACTTTTTTTTTTCCCAGAGGCAGAACTCATTCTTAATCCTCTGAAGTTTTCTGTAATGTGATATGTATCTTTTATATGCTCTGTGATGCAGTATGTGGATGCATGTTATTTGTGGAATGACATAAATGTGTGTGTTGTTTTTTTTTTTTTGTTTGTTTTTTTGCTGGTGTGTACTCGTACACACTCGGTAACAATAAATTGAATTTTATGTTATTTACTTTTAATTACTATGGCCTGGAGTCCGTCAGTGTCGTGACTTCTTCCAGTTCTGAGTGTGCCTCAGTGAAATTCCATTAGAACAGCATAGTGGCTATAGTGCTAATTAGCATAGTGGCTATAGTGCTAATTAGCACAGACTGAGCCTGTGCAACAGGAATAAAAAAAAATAATTAGACTTTGTCAATTAAAAATATATTTTTAATTGCCAAAAACACCGTATAATTTCTAAGTAAATAATGGTGTTTTAAATTGGTTTTTGGACATGCTTTGCAAATAAACTGACATTGCATTGACATGCGTAGCTATAAGGAAAAATGTGCTCCCCCTCCCTTTCCTCTCAATTTTCCTGCTGTAAGTTCTAAATGTTCTGCTATTATATGTTCCATGTTGGACCCAGACAATAACGTTTAAGGCAGCGGTTCTCAACCTGTGGGTCACGACCCCTTCGGGGGTTGAAAGACCATCTCACAGGGGTTGAGAACCGCTGTGGAGCCCGGTAGTGATGGCAGGTCCCTTTTTATAAGGGTTCCTGCGTGGTGACGTCAGCCCCAAACGTCACGTGATGATGTCTTCAGGCTTCAAACGTCTGCGCGTGATGTCAGCACCGGGGGTCGTGGTCTTAGCAAGGTTGAGAACCACTGGTTTAAGGTATTACAACTGCCCTGTGGAGTAAAAGCAAGTTAATTTGTTTTTGAGCCAATTCAAAGCTTATTCCACAGAAATAAAAATACGTCTGAAGGAGTTAACTCTTCATATTACATGTGCACCATTCTACAATTATCTAAAAACTAATCTGCTCTGCTCTTTGCAGCCGATCCCATTCTGTATTCTCAGTCACAATACACATGAAAGAAACTACAGTCGATGGTGAAGAGCTTGTGAAGATCGGCAAGCTGAATTTGGTGAGTTTTGACTTGTCCCTTGTTAGAGTTGGAGGAACCTTGTACCATTATATGACCATTTGCTTGCTTTGTTCAAATTAACGGTGATCTGACGGCTGCAGGTATAAAAACAATCTTACTTTGGGGGGTAATTCAGGATGGTGCGGAGTCCTCGCCTCACTTTGCACTGACCGATATGCGCTCGCTAATGTCCTGCACGCGGACATCAGCGAGCGCTTTAAAGGGATTCCAGTCTCGGCGAAGCAACTCTAGACTGGAATCCCTTGAAAGCGTTCGCTGATGTCCACGTGCAGGACATTAGCGAGCGCATATCGGTCAATGCGAAGTGAGGCGAGGACTCCGCACCATCCTGAATTACCCCCCTTAGTGAGATAGATACCTAAACAGGGCATAGGGGCAGATGCGCTAGGTTATAGATGTCTACCCAAATGCACCATATTGGATTAACAGTGCAGCAGATTCCAGGATAGGGAAGTAAAGGAAGAGAAATAATTTTGTATAAAATAATGTATTTAAAATAATCCATAGAATGGGATTTAAGAAGTGAACTTTGCCCTATTTTCTGTACATTTTTGTTATCTGGTTATTTTCTCCTAAGAAGCTGATTCCAGGTTGTTCAACCGTTGCCCTGACCAGTGTGCATTAATCATTTGAAACATAATTTTCTGTTCCGGGTTTATGA
>WMED01028312.1:0-10472 GCA_019650415.1 Pipa parva | reverse complement strand
AAAATAAAATAAATAAATATATATATATATATAAACATATATATTTTTTCTTAATAACTAAAGTGAAAAACCAACAATGTATTTTAGAACCAAGTTGAATTATTTTGTCAGGCAATTGGAAGCTGCAAACCTTGAACCAGTATTCATGATATCAATAAAATTCATATAAACTTTGAAGTGTATTGTGTCCCTTATTTCCATCTATGTTATGGCGATGAATCTCAAAGCTGAATAGCTACAAAAGATAAAAAAAAAAAAAAAAAAATGTGTTTTTAGATTGATTTTTTTTTTATTTATGTACTTGTCAACAGTTACGGAGAAAACAATATTTTTCTATATAAAAATATATTTAGCTGGAAAAGACAACTGTCTACTAGTGGACAAATCTCAAGAGGAAATATAATTTGAAATCATAAAAATATATATAAAATATTCCTTATTAACTGACACTTTAAAGGGGTTAATTCAGGAATGATCGAACTTACCTTGAGATGCTTCTCACCACTTCGCCGAGTTGGGTACACGCTCCCTGGTCTCCTGCAAGCGGAGATCAGCGAATGCTTTAAAGGTACTTCGGCGAGGCGACTCGAGTGGATGCGAGGTGAGCCAAAGTACCTTTAAAGCGTTCACTGATCTCCGCTTGCAGGAGACCAGGGAGCGTGTACCCGACTCGGCGAAGTGGTGAGAAGCATCTCAAGGTAAGTTCGATCGTTCCTGAATTAACCCCTTTATCTGATTGCACTTGTTACCCTCCTATCTGTTAAAAGTGCATTTTCACTTCTTATCATTTTGTGATATATTTCTATCATTTAATAAAGATTTCCTGCCATTAAATAATCGCTCAATCTACAAGCCCTTCCTATTAATGGGATACTCTTATCACATACATTTTTGTTGTGATAATTAATTTCATTCTTTAACAAGCTTAAGGCTAATCTCATAATTATTCCCATTCACATACTCGTACACCGCTTCTCCAAAATACAGACAGGGGTGATTTTAGAAGTAAAAAGATGGCTGCCCTATCTTTGAGCGGTTTCCACTGGTATACAAGAAAGGTATACATCCCGTGCAACATTAAACAGCCATATGGGACATATTTATCAAGCAGCGTTGATATAATGGAATTATTTTCATCCTTTAATTAAAGCAGCTGGGGGTGAAAATACTAATGGTTGTAAGAATGGAACGTGATGGAAATTATGAAAATGGTTAAGAATCACAGCCGGTTAAGCTAAGAAACGTATTTTAGCAGATTTGTCATTTGATAAATATGGCCGTCATCCAGGATCTACCGCTAGCAGCTCTGGAAATGAGTTGGACCACTTTCTAATAAGACTTGCAGATAAGCTAACATCTTCTTGCAGAGGCTTATTTTCAAATGTTTCAGAAGAGAGGAATGTAAGTTGTTATGGGTAGCAACCCTGTTTCAAGAAGTGCTATCCACCTGACCATGTTCTTGCTGATCTACCCTCCACTTACCCTGCCACAAAAGTTAATCGGGGGTTTAATCAGTCGGGAGGGTCGGCAAGCTGGAAAGTTGAGTAGCTGAATGGGGGTGCTCTTAAAACTGTAGCTCAAGGCTAATGTTAGGCTTTAAACAGCCCTGAGTGGTAAAGTCAGTTTATTCTTCTGTGGTTAAAGAACTATACATTTTTGTACTATGGATGATAAGGTGGAAAACTCACTGATAGGAGTTATAGCCTGCAGCGCTACCTCTTGCTCACTCTTACAATCTGATTTCTTCTGCTCTTCACAGCTATGTGATCCTCTTCACTTCCTGTTGGATCTCGGTGAAATGAGCAAGCGCAGTAGCAGAATTCTGCTGCTGCACAGAGCCATAGAGCGCAAGAAGAAATAGAAGATACTGCTGCATTGCATTGCCTTGCTCTCTAACGCACACTCTGCGGATGAACTCTACAAGAAGTGCTCTTGTGTATGAATTCAAAGTCTTGTAACCTGGGATCCCGTCACTCTTTATGTCAAAATAGGAAAGTTTTAGCAAGTGTCTATGCTGATGGGTGAAGGCAGTAGGTCAGAAGCCAAGTCCAGTGCTTCTGCAAAGAACCTGAGAGGCCAGAGTGCTTGCGGTCTCTGCTTTTCAGTTGACTGACATGTTCCATTGACTCTTTAAGAAATCTGATTGACACATCAGAGTTGTGTCCACAAGTAGTAGACTAAACTCCAAAGCCTGGGGCTGCTGTCACTGATCAGAATATCATTAGAGGTGAACAACCTGACGGCTTCTTCTGAAGCCTAGATTACAATAAAGAAATCCAGTTTTAAAGTTATATAACAGAAGCTCGAATAGTCCAGGTGGGATCATCTTCATTTGTATAAAAATGTAGACACAAAGATATCAGGAGCTCTTTAAATCTTTTTGCTTACATTCCCCACAATCCTCTGTGGTCAACTTAATTGTCTACGCATATTAATGTAACTCAACCAAATTTAGCAGAATCCCAGGATAATATGGGATAATATGCACTACTTTCAGGTACAGTATAAAATAATGAATGGCAGATGGCTCAACCACAAATGTAGTATGTTAATTCATACAGAATAAGAAACAGCTTAACACAGTAATGGTTTAAAGTTAGAGGGCTAGAACTGCAGTTAGTTCCCCACAGGGGTTGTGACGTTACCCTCTATGTGCATTGTGGTTTGTCCCATCAAGTGCACTGCAGTTTGTCCCCCCCCCGGGGCGATGTGCAATTTGGAGGATGGAAAATGGAAGAACCGTGCTGCTGCATGATGAAACCGCCCTACTAGGCCTACCTACTTGTGGATAGGAAGTAGTAGTAAATGGTCATTATCAAGAGAAGGTAAAAATTTAAAACTGGATTAGCCCAGCAGTGACTGTATTAAACATAGCATTTTTAATCATTGGATACTTTGGTCGATGCCTTGGACCTTACCCACAGCAACCAGTTTTTTTTTTTTTTAAATTAAAAATAAAAACACCATGCAGGACACAGCCTAATTCAAACACAAGTGCATCTGTCAGTCAAGAAGAGGGGAGGAGTTAACAGCCTTAACATTGTGTAGTTGAATAAACTAGACTCGGTATTGAGGAAGGATGTCCACATTTAGTATGTGTAGATTTGTATTGATAGTAGAAGTGGAATCGAAACCCCTTTATGAAAATTCTCCATTCGCCTCCCAACTTAATGAAAAGAGCAGTTTGCTATTTATTTGTAGAATGGCAAAGATCACTGCTAACAACTGCATTTTAGCAGTCAGTAAATTTTATTACATAGTTCAGGCCAATGTAGCACAGCAAGATGGAAATTCATGCCATTATCCAGGGCTCTAACAATCTGACTTTTTTTCTTTTGCAGTTCCAAAACTATATTTTCCTTCATACCGATTCTTCCTTTTCCTGACGACGAGGCAAAAAGGTTATATACTTCTTACAAACGTCATGTGTTATTTTGGCAATTAGCCTTTTGGCTTGTGTGTGTAAGCAATCTTTTATTATTTTTTTCTTCCAATGACTATATCTGGTTGATAGAGAAATAGAAAAAAAAAAAAAAAGGAAAGAAAGGACAAGATAAGCATCAGGAGAAAATGTGATGCGCAGTCAGAAATCTAGGCTCTGTGGATTTTAAACCCGCTGTAACCCGAAAGGCAATTTAGCTGGGGAGCACAAAAAAAATAACATCAAATGCGAAAAGGGCCCCTCCGTAGGGACTGTGAGATCATAGCTGGAAGTTCTCAGACTGTGACCTACAGCTTAATCCAGAGTCAGACAGCTGGGACACAACTGCCACACTCATATCTCTACAGCTGTGCCCTTATTTTCACTTCTACAGACAGGAATTCCCCAGTCGGGCAAACAGCCCATGCTGAGATTAGATTTATAACCGTGCTCCCTATATACCGACTTGGAAATGAAACAAATAAAAATAAATGCATTCATATCTGTGGTAATCACCAGTAAAATGTCATTAAAATAAATGTTAGGAGGGGTTTTACGTAGGCGCAGCAAAGTGGCACTGGGTGTTCCTTGTGTTTAAAAGGTAACAGAAGGAAATATTATATGTGGAAAATATCTTAAGGGCAACACTTTGTCAATGGGAAAGTTCACATTCAGCATTCTTGCACCAGACCCCATGCATGCAATTTTATTTATTACATTGGAGTGTTAATTGGCAAATAATACAGCATTCTGCATGTATCCATTATTGACCGAACTAAACATAATTGCAGGGTTGGCATTTTAATTTTATATGCAATTATTGCAGGCACTTGCCTCTCCACTGCACACGTACAACTACAAATCCCAGTATCCATTGACAGACAGACTTGACGTCCCTTAACTATTTATATACGGCGATAAACCCTATATTATCTACATATGTGGGCGCCATTTAGAAGTAAGAGAGCACAAAGCAGGACACCCCGCCCAATCCAAACGCCAGCTTATCTGTCAGTCAAGGAAGGGAGGAAGTGACATCACTTCCAATGCTGTTTTTGGCCACAGTACCATCCTCAGCTCTTGTCGCTCTTTACAGGAGTAGTTAATGGTCAACAAACTTAAAGGAGAACTAACACCTCACAAAGGTTAATCATGTACCTTATGTCTGGGATCTACTGATATCTTCCAGCCCTTTGACACTAATGATCTGTCCCTCAGAGGTGTAACTGGAGAATGACATCTTTATAATCCTTGGCTTTCTCCCCTAAGATGATAGTTCTTCACATGTTCAGTGTTAACCTCATAGGGACTGAGACAAAGGAGCTTAAGACTATCACAAATAGCTAACATTTAACTCTGCAAAGGGATCAAGTACTGTGTATCAGTGTTGGTTCACTTCTAATCTATACTGAAGCTTAAATGAAGTATAGAGGAACTAAAGTCTCCTAATAAATAACATTTGTTCATTTATCCTACATGCCAGCAACGACATGAACTTTCCCTTCCAAGCAACCTACTTAATTATTCCTGCTGATTCTCTATGCCTTATTTCACAATTATATAGCAGCCTTTGTAGCAATTTAGCTCGACTGTATGCTGAGAAACCTTGTGTCCTGGGCATTGGCTACTACAGAGCATGTGCATAAGTGAATGCCTCATTGATACAGCTTAACGGACCATGTGACATTTCCCAGTCAGTCAAACAACATGGGGGTTATTCACTAAAGTCTGAATTGTTGCATATAGGTGTGAATTCGCCAGCTAAAGACAGTTGCAATAGGCTGCTACTGTCACAGTCACATATTTATAATGACAATATTGTCGCAGTCGCGTCTTTACTATGGGAAAATTAATTAATTTTGAAAGCATTAATCCTTTAACCGAGCTCACATTCTTAAACAGCTGTAAAAACTCCTAAAATCGTGTGAACAGACTGAGCAGGTACAGAAGCTTGAGACAATACTAGCAATAACAAACTTACAAATCTTAACATATCGAATCTTATCACACAAGGTGAGCTCTATGCACCTCGCCCAATGGTCTTATAGAATATGCGGCCTCAGAGACTTAAAATCCCAGTTTAACAAAGAGCCTCGCTTTGTTTAATAAACTACTGTACGTTAATAAAGTCATTAGTCTGAACTGAAAATGTCCTTCTCTCCGTGAGGCTATAAGAGTCAGATCAAGACTGTTTACACATGGAGAGATTCAATGCTTCTGATGTAAACAAGAATATTACGCTTAAAAATTCCTCCAGCAGGACAGACAACAATGTTAATCTGTCTCGTGGCTAAGGGGGGATGGGAGGGGGCATTTAAAGTGGACCTGTCAGGTCCACTTAACAGACTTTTTTTTAGGAAACAGGAAGCTGTTTTATCTCAATGCTAAAAGCATTCAGCTAAGACTGTAGTAAAAGAAACAAACTCCCTGCTTCTTCTCTGTTCTGATTCCTGACATTAATCTCGAGTCATGTTGGGCGGGGCTAAAAGGCTGACTGACAAGTTCCTCCAATCGGATCCCATAAAGCATGATCTAGCACAGCGGTTCTCAACCTTTTGAGAACTGCGACCCCCGGCTGTGACGTCATGTGGTGACGTTTCGCCCGAACGTCATCACGTACGCACGTCATGTGGTGACGTTTTCGGCAGACGTCATCCCACAGGAACCCTTATAAGAAGGGTCCTGCGGGCGCTTCAGGGTGCCGCTGCGGTTCTCGACCCCCGCCGGGGTCGTGATCCACAGATTGAGAACCGCTGATCTAGCAGGTCTACTTTAATCAGGAAGTGGAAAGGCAAAATACAGTAAGGTATTTAACACAAGATAAAAATTCTGATTTGATGATTCTTTATGCACACTAAGCATAGATATACATATAGCAGGACCTGTTTAAACTGATGTGACAGTACATAACTTTTTATTTCTTTTCTACAGGTACATGAGAAATATTACAATACTTATATTTCTTTAGATTTTGGATTGCAATAGCCTTTTTTGCTTTAGCTGTATTAGTAGCACAGTAAAAACTTTCCATGTCGTAGCTAATCACAGTTAAAGCTCTACCACTAGTATAGGCAACGGCAAGTAAACTTGCAGAATCACCCTCTCGCTCACCTAGAGATTTGAGATAAAGTTTATATTTGGGCAGAATGAGATTTTTTCCCCTGCTATACTGATTCTTTATTTATTCTAATATTCACAACATTCCTATGTGTACATTAACTATGAGGATCATGCAAGCAAAGGGACATTGAACAGGTGGATAGACATTTTACAGAAACCAAGTACAATGTGAGGAAATAGAAGATTCCTGCTCTATAAGGATGTATTCAACTAAATATTCAAGCAGAAAACCCAAGAATAAATTGTACATGGGGGCATGAGAAATATTTAGAATTTTTTTTTTTTTTTTTTTAGAAAACAGCATCTCTATGAGGTTATACACTTGTAGGATTCTGTTTGGTTATTCAGCAGCAGCTCTGCAAGGTTACACACCTGGAAGATTCTGATTGGCTACTCAGCATCAGCCCTGTGAGGTTACAAACCTGGGGGATTCTGATTGGCTACTCAGCATCAGCCCTGTGAGGTTACAAACCTGGGGGATTCTGATTGGCTACTCAGCATCAGCCCTGTGAGGTTACAAACCTGGGAGGATTCTGATTGGCTACTCAGCATCAGCCCTGTGAGGTTACAAACCTGGAGGATTCTGATTGGTTGCTCAAAATTCTCATTCATTTCCCTAGCTTAAGATTCCAAACTAAACTGCTGAAGCAGAAGGAACTGAAAGAGACAGAAAGCGCTCCTAAAAGAAAGTGCCTATAAACTGAAAAGTGATGGAAACAAATAAAATATATTGCAAATCCATTTATTTAACAGTGACAAATATACAAGGAAATAACTGCTGAAGGCTGTACTATTCCTTTAATCAGCTTTTAGAAAATGTTTGCATTAATTATATACAAATTCACTTGCAGACATGGATAATTAAACCTGGGAACTTGCTCCATTTCACCCAGAGACTCAAGGCCAATGCTTTTTCTCCATCTACAACTTCCCTGGCCACTGTCTTTTCACAGGAAACAACAAATGAACGAAGACTCCGGCTCTCCGAAATAAATAAAATCATCCAAAATTTATTGTAATAAAGTTAAAATCCAAGCGTCATGGTGATAAGATAAAAGATAAGAGCACCCTCTAACTGGTTTCGCACGACGGCGCTTAATCATAGACCAGATCTTTTCACAGGAGCCCTGTCCTATCAGGCCTATAACCCTGCCGTAATTCCACCTCCAAAAACCAATCTAATGTCTCCAGGACACAAAGTCCCGCCCCACATATGATGCAAGTTGCATTAAGTCCCTCCCCCATCTGGTTAAAAAAAAAAAAAGAAAGAATCGGACCTCTGGCTCCCCAAATTCCCAGGTACGCGGATTGTTTAAATTAAAAGACATATTTTATAAACAAATTTAGAACGAAATCACTGCTCTTCTGTATTACGTTAAAGAATATACTGTAGCTAATAAAGTAAGCTTTGTGCTGTACATGAACATATTTTAAAAAGATATACTTGATTTTCTATCAACGTTACTAGAAGCTAATATTCTAGTGGTTAGTCCTAGTTGGCAGTTTCTAAGGATGAGATCCTGTCTGTGCAGGAGTAAATTCAGTGGCATATTGATTACTGTTGTTCTATGAGACGTGGCATTTTATTAGGGAAAGCAGATATTCAATAGAGTTAACTAGTAATAGGAACTGGCATTATGCTAATTGCACATACCTTAGCGTTCAGATGGTTAAACGGAAACCAATTTTAACACCGGATAAATCAATCCTGAAATTTCTTACAGATCGTTGTAGCCAAAAGCCTATAAAAACCAAAACAAACAATCTGACTTTGCTAATGAATTAGGTTAGATGGGATATTGATCATCTTCTGACGCAGCCAACAAACTTAAAAAAAAAAAAGAAGAAACTGTGTTTTCCTGTAGATTTTTATTAGGGGACTCAGTCACAGCAGGACCCTTTCCCTTTAACTGTCCCCTGAACCTTGCAAATGAAAATGGTGAAGCTGTAGCAGTTGCAGAAAAAGAAATGTCCTTTTACAAGATATGGGGTTAAATATAAAAGGTGCTGTTAATGTCAGCTACAGCAGAAATGCAGGGTTTACTGTGGTGAAAAGAATAATACTTAGGAAAAAATACTGTTGCCTTGAAGGATATGCAAACTTTCCATTTCTATAAAAACTGATTATTTTACGGATCAGTTCCTGCAGTTTACTTCCCTTCCTGTTTGCTGTTTACTTCCCTTCCTGTTTGCTGTTTACTCCACTTCCTGTTCTGGAGCTCTCTTTATTCTAGCTTGGGTCTCTGGTCCCTCTCTTATATCTTACTATCCTGCATCAAAGTTAGGGTTGCCAATCATAAGTAAATTTACATTATCATGTGTCAGTAAGAAAAATGGTGAGCTCAGTAAAAATATGAATGCGTGTCCTGATGTTACTATATTATTCCTGAATGATCCTAGTTGTGATTTTAAAACTGTGTTAAGCTTGGAAACCATTTCCTAATCATCATCGAGACTACTTTTCCTCTTAAATCGACTGCAACGTTATATTTCTTAAAGATGTAGTATTAGATACCAGTGTGTCACTAAAAAAAAACAAAACAGGTGGTCAGTTTATTTTAATAAAATTGTCATTCAAAATGTTCAGAGTAGGATCTGTGAATGAGACCAGTCTATACTTGTGCTGGTAATTTAAATTGTACAGAGCATGTGTAAGAATATTTTGCATTGTGGATCTGAGGTGAGACTTTGGATATCTACTGCAAGTTGTACTGTTACTGGGGCATGCCTTAGTATGCATTGTGCTATATCTGGTAATATCTTAGGGCAGGGTTGGCAAACCTTTTTGGCACGGAGTGCCAAAAAGGTGACGTCACCCACGAGCGCGTCCCCCGAAGTGCTGGAATTGGTGAGTGACGTCATCAAGCTAGCACCGGGGGAGGAACACACACGTGTCGGGGGAGGAGAACTCCCCTGCTCGTGTGCGCTTCTTCAGTGCAGGCCACGGATCCGGCCTGAAAACTGTCAGATCGGGTCTACGGCCTGTACTGAAGGTAGGGTTTAGCAACGGCTCGTGTGCCCTCTCTGGCATGCGTGCCATAGGTTCGCCATCCATGTCTTATGGGCTTCTGCAGAAGCACCGTTATGTTGCACCTCTAGTGCAGTCGAAGATTTAAGACAGTGGCAGCCCAGTGTTGTCAGGAACGTGGATGAAGAAGAATTAAGTTTTAGAATTAGTAGGCTCCAAGAGCATGAAGGTCCTTTAGGTACAGTAAGAATAAGAACAAAGTAAAGTAAAGCAGTTCTTGAGTTCTCATTTAAAGTGGCTTATTCATGAAAGTCCGAACAAATTTGTAAAGGTCCGAATTTGTGTCCATTCGTCACTTCTCCAATCAACTTATTCATGAGACTACGATGTGGTCATTTCACATCCAATTCAGACGCTTACCACTGCTGCAGATTTACAAAGCTCTTTGTATTGCTTATGCACAAGCAATTCGGCTATTCATCAAGCATCAAATTGTGTCAAAGTAGCGAA
Organism: Pipa parva; assembly: GCA_019650415.1. NCBI lineage: Eukaryota > Metazoa > Chordata > Amphibia > Anura > Pipidae > Pipa > Pipa parva. The sequence goes on along the minus strand of WMED01028312.1, from coordinate 453 downwards.
TTTGACAAGGTGTACTGTTTCCGAATTCGCCACTATGACTTTGCCAGATGAACCTGGTGAATTAGAGTATTGAAGACAGAGCTTCAGTGTTGCACAAAGCAACTGATCGTACAAAAGTAGCAATAAATACTGCAACCAAGCGACAACATGAACTAGGGACACAGTGACATAGAAAGGAAAGTATTATTCTCTTAATGCATTAGTGCAACATTGGGAGGATGACATCACTGCACTTCACTTGTGGAATTCACACTCATCCTCTACTGTTCTACTAACTACACTGCGCACATCCCCCCACTTCCAACACCGTTCGCTTTGTTGCCGCATTTTCATGAATAAGGCATGGCAAATTCTCATCTTCCCAAGCATAGCAGCACAAAGGAATACAAATGCAATTCAATTCACACTTTTTGATGAATAGGCCCCTTGTATTTAAAGAACCAGTAACATGAG
>WMED01028311.1:0-10472 GCA_019650415.1 Pipa parva | reverse complement strand
GCCACTTGTTTATCTCCCTAATCTCCCGTTGCCTCTCTAGTGTGGCTCATGGCACGGGCAAAATTTCCAAAAATACCACATCGGAGGTCCTTTTTTTAAGCTTTTCTCCTAATTCCCTGAAATCATTTTTAAGGACCTTCCACCTGCCCCTAACTTTGTCATTTGTGCCTACGTTCACCATGACCGCTGGGTCTTCACCAGCCCCTCCCAATAATCTGTCAACCCGATCCTGAATCTAAAGCCACTTAATCTTAAGTCACACTTAAGAAAAACACACACTTTAGACAATCACACTCGCAAGCTCCCAAACTCGCTCCTTTTAAAAGCCTTTTAAAACCTTTTTTTCCCTTGGATTTAGCTGCAAAAAATGGTGCTGCTTCCTCTGGTTGTCTGGTAACACAAACCAATTAAAATGCCTCAAATGCATTTATAAATACTATTCATTCAATCCATGCTTCCAAAAATTCTAAAGAGTAAGATATTTAACTAATTATAAAAATAGGGCTTTAGGGCACACTTCCTGTATAAAGTACCATAGATAACAATGGGAATGGGTGAGGTCTGTTTCTCAACATGAGCGCTATCAGTAAATATAAGAACAAACAGAAAGCAAAACAATTCATTAATTCTACTTCAAGGATAACATTTTTACAAGTGCTGCATTTAACTAAACTGCTGTGTTAATCCAAATGAGAATTTGTATTTTTTTCAGTATTGACTGCTCCTTTAAATCCACTATTCCATGATAACGCAGCCACCAAAACATGTAAAAGATAAACTATTTTACCCATTTGTCTTTTCAAGCATAGTCCACTTAGTTAACATGGCACATTGTAAAAAAAAACAACTGAAAACAGTGTGAAGATGATCTGCCTTTGACTTTGCCTTAAATTTTTCGTTACAAAGAAATTGCGCGCAAAGACATAGAATAAATATTACCCAGACCCTTGAAACTGGCTCCCCCAGCAGTGCGCACAATATTAACCTCAGCCTGTATCCAGTCTCAGAACCATTTGCCTGGAATTAATAACTGTGACTTGCAATTACTGAATGTGTTATTTCCTCTGTTGGCATTTGCAGGTAATTAGGTGCTAACAACAACGCTAAGCAGCGTTATCATTTGGCAGATCTGTACTAAAACTGGTCAAGCTGCTTTTACTCTTCAATTAACAGTAGCTTCAAGGCCCCAAAAATCTGATTTCTTTTGGAATAGCACTGAATTCTACATTGTACTTGTAAAGCCAGGATCCCACTAGCGTTTTTAGATTTGGTGGCATTTTTTTAATGTTTTTTTTTCTTAAAAATCTCAGTGATTGTTCTGAGAAAAAAACAGCCCAGAAGAATTTGTGTTAAGCCCTTAGTTTTGGCATACTTGCCCTACATGTTGCATTTAAAGGAACAGTCCGGCCAAAAAAAAAAGTATTATTTATGCTAATTACCACATTTTATTAAATAATATTTATTATCAATTTCTTTTTTTTTTAATGTTAAAATTCTTACCTGTAAAGAAGTGCTGTACAGCACTTCCATGTTGAATACCCAATCTTCAGACATTGCTAGCGACTCTACAGCATCTGAATCAGGTGATCCCTCTCAGGAGCGCATTCCTCTCCAGCTGCGCTCCTAGTAAAGCCCTGCATCAGCATTTCCTAGAAATCGCATGGGAGAGCGTGCACGTCATCCAGGGAGGACGCACGGATCACATGCACTCTCTCCGTGTGACTTCTAGTGAATAAAAGTGCCGGCTAGGCTAGGGATTATAACATTTTATCTATTTGGGAATTTTTCTGAGAAAATTGTCCTCAACTCTTAAAGCCCTTTCTGAGAGTAGGATCCCACATGGAGCCTCTCTAAGCAACTTTCTTACTGACCCCTGTTAGAATAATAGCAACCCTAGCAACTTTACAACACCCAATAACAGAATTTTGCGGCAACGCCCTCTAATCGCTAAGGGCAACTGAGGTTTTTCTTTAGGAGGATGTACAAATTATCCACTATTCTTCTGAGGAGCTACCTCTCTCAGGGATTCTTTATTTTATTCCTCTTTATTTTCTGAAACCTGAGCCCTATGGTACACTTCCTTGCCGCTCTCTCACAGGTAAACAGGAAGTTTTCTCTCTTGCCCAGAGTGAATTTATATGGCCATTTTATATTCTAATATAGATCACATGACTTAACAGATAACTATATTCCCTGGTTGAAAACCTCCAAAGGAACACCATTAGGTGGCAGAATTGTTTACAAAAATAACTTATGTAATACAAAAAAGGGCATTGGGGATATTTACTAAAGTCATTCAACGTTTTTTGCCCGTTTTCACCCATTTTTTCACTTTTTTTCCAATGCATTTTAATTTTCCCCTAATTTATGTAAAGTTTAAATAAACTTATAAACATCAATACATTAATACTGCTAAAATGTACATTACTTTCAATGGAGCCCTTTAATATATATATTGCTGATAGGGACTTTAAAAATGTAGTTCTCCATCTCAATAGGGAAAAATGGGTTTTCGCCACCTTCAACCAACCGATGTATGATATATGATATGTATAAGTGAAGAAACTATGAAAGGGCTTAATAAATTCGATATCACCAATATCGACCTACCAAGGAAAATGTATTCCCTTTAAGTAAATGCCCCTGTAGACTTATAGTTCATATGCTTATCACTCAATGTTTGTACTAACAGGTGGTGTGATTATGTTATTTTCATGGCAAACTGAAACCCAACATGGGTTGTGTCAACATCTCTTGTAACAACAACGTGTAGGTTGACGTGTAGGTGACATAAGGTCACACAGTTTGATGAATATCTACATCTATATCTAAACAATAAACATAATTATCATATTTGGCACTTGGTTGGGGCTGTTTACTTACTCTGCTGCAAAAAGTACTGATCAGTGATGAGATTGTTTCAACTTTCAGTCAAACTTGTGCCAATCCACACTAATTACTTAATGGCTTTTAGTAGTTATTTACAGTTTTGCACCCATGTTAGTAAATGAAGCCATCTAAAGTATTCTTTACAACATGTCTGGTAAAAAGTCTCATTGCTTAGCAACTAGAACTATAATCAGCCAAATTGCCAGCTTCTTAAACATATAGTATGAAAATTGTTGCTGTACAATGGTGCTTTCTTCCTTTTTGGAGTTAGTACAGTCTTGTAATTAACTTTTGCCCCACATCCTTTTATGTTTTGGTTGGATCTTGTTTTTGGACTATCCTTTACTCATCATCAAACTGGGCATCATGAATTCTCTTTATAAATTATTTTGAAACATGACAATATGACCACAGTGACATTATTGTAACCTTAAATAGGGTAAGGTACAGTTGACACACAAGGGACTGGCTTTTGAATCGTCTGGCACAAACTGCCATGGATCTCTCTGTAATCAAGAGACCTAGGTTGGTTTTCTATGTGTGCTGGTTCAGAATCCTGTTTTGCTAGTTACCTGGCACAGACAACTCTGTTTAGTTTTCAAGTTAACTTGCTTTTTCAGAGTCCAACATCAACACTACTTTCAGGAAAGTGTTCTTTGATGGAAATTACTGGAATTTCATTTAAATGATATAAGTTTCTCTCTTTCTGTTTTCAGTATATATTATTTTCATTGGAATAATCTGTTTTGACAAGCGGACAAGTTGGAACGTTTAGAAAGTTCTGATAATTGTTTTTATTTCATTAAAGTCTGTATATTTAGATGTCTGGCATTTCCCAAAGATTACTGGCATTTAAACTTTGCATAATAGTAGGGAATGTCCATTGTATGTTTTCCATCTCCTAATGATACAGCTGACTGGTATGAAATTCATTTAGGGGGTAATTCATAAAGCAACGAAGTGAGCTACGATGTGTTCGGCTCACTTCGCTAATAGTAGTATGCGCGTGCTGATGTCCTGTACGCGGACATCAGCATACGCATTAAAGGGATTCCCGTCTCGGCGACTTACCTTAGTCTGTATTCTCTATGAAGTGAAAGCACATTTTATAAATGCATGGTATGGAATGTATTTGTTGTGCGTGTACATTAAATGGAAATGATATTAAATGAATCCCATAATATGCTAAATTCCTGTTTTTCCTAATAAAATGATAAATAGCACACTTTTTCTAATCAGACACACAGTTTTCACACTTTCTACTATTTAGAAACCATCATTTAGTTTCATCGTTGAATTGTAACTTCTGTATTCAGTGGTTGTAGCTCCACTCTTTCAGAATCTTTATTAGCACATGTAGTTAGACTAAGAATGTTCACTATGTGAGTCTTTGCTGACTAAAATGTTATGTTTGTTCTTCATTGGGATGACTTTTGAAAGCAGCAATTTTAACTAAACTTTTGTTTAAACAATCATAGAACAATACATTTCCAGAACCTTCTGCCTATTGCCTTTCTATCTTCTAGTGAGTTTCTGTTATGGCCAGCAGGCTGCCATAACCCCCCAGTAAACTTCCTTAAGAACGGCTCTTAACCTTACCTCCTCCAGCTGTGATAAATTAATAAGTATATATTTTTTTATTTTTCTATTTATTCCCACAGCATAAAATTATATTTTCAACACAATATTTTGTAACTGAAAAGGGGGTGGGTGAGTTGGAGTTCTTCACAATTCTATCAGACAAAAGAAAAGACCCACCATGCTCCCTCATTTTTAAACCCTTCTGGTGGAGCCAAAATATTCACAGATGTGCTGGGCTCCAATCAACATTTCTTTATAAGCTTTTTTAAATCTTTCTTCTTTCACCATATGCTATTTTTCCTTTGTTTCCCTTTTTACCCATAACCTTTCTTCCTCTGATTTTTTTGTTAAAGTTTTAGTTTTATCTCTGACTTTGATAGTATTGTATTTATTCATTTATATAGTGCTGATATATTATGTAGCGTTTACAGAGATTCGTCATTCACTTCAGTCCCCACCCTGTGGAGCTTTCAATCTAATTTCCCTATTCAGTCACACATATAGACTAGGGCCAGTATAGTTGGGCTTCAATTAACCTGTGTATCATGTTTTCGTATTGTGGGAGGAAACTAGAGTCTTCAGAAGAAACCCACGCAAGTACGTACAAATTCCATGCAGATGAAGTCCAGGGTGGAATTGAACCCAGGACCCAGGGCTGCAGTACTAACCACTGAGCCACCCACTGTATTACCTGTGCTATAACATAAAGTTTCAATGAAGAAACACATCACACTTCCTTTTTCCCCAGGGCACCACCACTTACAACTTCTTACCTCCAGGCAAAAAGCTGGTAATTTTAATTATAATCTCTCCAGCATTTACATCATGTTCCCACATAAATTCACCAATGCTAATCTCAAAAGCCTACCTCAATATATTATTCAAACTGCTCCATCCCAAAGAGAAAGATCTTCCACTCATTCTGTGATCATTCTTCTGTCATGTTTGTGGGCTTATGATGAGTCGAAATGTTTGTGCAATTGCTCATTTTCTACATACATATACTTACTACAAAAGAACAGGATGGTCAACCAATAAAAATTATGGGAGCATAATCATTTATTGAGGCATGTCAACCACATAGAAACACAATGCAGGGAACAAACAAACCCCTACCAAAGGTGTGTAACACCTAAGGAACCTTAGAAGGTCAACTGTTTTCTCAGTGTTTGACCTCACCAGTGTAGATCAAGCCAGGCAGAGAAAAAATGACTCAAGGCAAGGATTTCCCTATTGTTACTCTTGCAAATCACCCTGAAAAGGTAATCTTAATTTGATTTCTCTGGGAATTTTTGTGAACTTTTCACTACTGCCCAGAAAAAAAGTTTATTGGTTGCTGTACCTTGTAAATAAGCATGTAATCAATATACCTGGCTAAGGCTGCTTTTTGCTATGGGTGTGCTATGTTATGTTAACCCTCACACTATCCAGCTTTTTACAAATGATTACACTGGATATAATACAGAAACTATGGAGGTGTTCGTCAGTCCTTCTGATTGGAGGACTGGGAGAATTTCAAGATGCCAGATTCTATGCTGTATTAATGAAAGCAAAACATGATGTCTATAATGTAAAAGAATTCATTGAAATGACAAGTTGTTCCATTTGCTTGCTACTTTTGATGTGTCTTATATTTATATTTCTCTGTCCAAAGTTATTATTATTTACAACCTTTTTTTCTTTCATCTTCTCCATCATTCTCTCTTTAGTTTATCTTATCAAATGTGGTAAATATGATTTTTTTTTTTTGTAATGTGAAGCCAGCCATTATGAATTTGGCAGATTTCAGTTGTATTATTAGAGCTGGAAATAAGCCGTGCTTGTTAGAAAGCTTAGGAACCATTTTGTTGGCAAAATAACAAGCTTGTGTATCTTTATCAATGTTTTAGAAAATATAGTAGTAGTACCTTGCGTTCCTGAGATGGAAATAAACATTGAGAAAAGTGTTCAAGTTTGGATTTCCTCAATTACAAATTGGCCCCATGCCACTCCACTACTAGGAAGTTGTAATGCTAGCTTGATAAATAGTATTCCTAAAACAGAAGACTATGTATTACATTTTGCTTGCTCTTGGACAGCTGACAAATTAAAGAGCGCAGTGTATACACTGTAAAAGCATTGCCAAATGCATTTGTAAGGGATCAGTGAAACATTTTATTTTTCATTTTTATGCCGTTTATTCTTGAAGAGCTTTCTCAATTTCTGTTAACTAGAATTTATGGAAACCAGATGTGCCTTTTGGAAAAGTCATCTGAGTCTCTTTATTCCCTTAACGTGTTGTAGGCCTCATATCTCGCCAGCTCTGGAGGTGGGGCAACACTTCCCCATACTGTAATGGAATTCAGTGAAACGGCTCAGGAACATTTTTATGTAAATTTCACCAAGTGCACATTTAAACATGAAAAGGATTTTTTTTTTGCGATTTTCTATTTCCTTCAACAACAAGAGCTATAAATCTGGAAGAAAGAAGTTTTTGAGAATTAGTCTGGTAGAATGTATTAAAAGTTATTTTTTTCACTCATAATTATGTGCAAGAAGACAGTGACAATTAATATGATATGCAATCTTTACAAACTAGGGGTGAATGCAACCAGAAAAGCATTACAAATCAGCACAAATAATAATACAGTAGTTATTGAAGTGTGTGATAAGCAAATGAAAAAGTCAAGCATGAAGAAAGTACATGTAAGTGGGTTAGCAACTTGTTTCTGTTTGCAATTTAACTAACCAATTCAAATTGTTTTAATTCAGATTGACAGAATGAGGGATCCTGGGAAAATACATGATATTAAATATACAGCCCTTATAAAAGGAATGATAGAATTAAAATTGGCTAGTGTAAGTCCATGTTGCAGTATACAGGATTAATGATCCCAGCATGCCACTGGAAAAACTTGCACAGGGGCGGTGGAACATTTGTATTTTTATAACAAAAAAAGGTATAAAATTTCAACCAGTTTTATCTGAGAACCTTTATTAACAGCAGAACTGTGGTTAACTATCATGTTATTTCATATAAGCTCTAGTCACCAATGTCTTCAATCTGAGAGCTGTACGATATGTTTAAGAATATAATATAAATATTCCCAGGCATCCTATCATATTTATAAGTCTTTAGGGATAATACATAAGAGGAATAAATAAATAAAAAGAATTGGAGAAAAAAATAGTTGGCCTCCTCTTATGCCATAAGCTAATGCCATAAAATAAACAAAATATGAAGAAAGGGGTGAGTACTCAGATTAACCGTTAATAATAGTAAACAGTGGTGCTAAATTGGATATTAATGAATTCAAACACAAAAAGAAAACAGCATCCAGAATTTAACACGCACAAAAATTATTTTATTAAATATAACACAGCAAACAAAAAGTTGATTAAAAACAATTAAAATACATGTGCGTCCTTAGTGACAAACCACTAAGGGTGAACACCAACAGGAACAATTCCTACAGACGCCCAATAGGTAGATATAAATAAATAACTATATATTGAAAATTCATATTTATAAATAATTAATAAGAAGGCCAAGAAATCAGCATAATAACTGGTATGAAAATTACTAAATACACAATTGATATATAAGTGAAAAATCCACAGTGGCACAGTCACAACAACAAGGGCTCAGATGTCAGCCATAAAGGATTAAAGCCAGAGTAGATAGAGGATGTAAAGTGCCTGAGTGCAATCATTCACATCCTTAACAAGATCAAGATGTGATCTTGTAAAGAAAAAAAACAAAATAAAAACAAAACAAAAAAAACCCAAAAACCAAATCACTGTGTGTGCGAGTACACAATGAGGATACCGCAGATAGGAAGCTGAATGGCCAGATGTCAAGAAGGAGCAAGCTTATAAGCCGTGAGTGCATAACACCATGTGTGAAGTGAGCCGAAGGATTCGGAGCTCACTTCGCTCAATGGTAAATTCCCCCCTTCAGTGTCTTCCTGCCAGATCATCCTATCCCAGTTGCCTCCTCTGCTGTTTGGTAAGACACACTCCAATCACCAAGCTGGCAAAGAATCCAACTTCTCTCCACAGTTTTCCCAAAAATGGTGGGATACAGGCAGGGATGGTTCTGATCCTATGGGCACCCTGGCCGAACTGCCCCTCCGCGCCCCCCCGGCACACCCTTCCCTGCCCAACGCATTCAACTTACCTCATTGTGGAGCGGTGCTCAGAGGAGGAGCGTCGCTGGAACGTTGGAGGAGGTAAGTTTGCGGTGGGCGATGTGGGCAACAGCGCCCCTCAAATAGATTGCGGCCTGGGCAGTCGCCCACATCGCCCAGCGCTAGAACCGGCCCTGGATACAGGGCTATCCTCTTCCTTATCAAGGAAACACGACTAGTTGTACTGCTCTGAATTCACCTGTTTAAGTTAGCCATTTCAAAGTGGTGAATTGGGGGGATGATGGCTCCAGTAAGGCAACTATTCATTCAAAAGTGACAATGGGGACTGTGACTAAGTGACAACATGACCTAGAGACAAAGTAACATAAAAATGGAATATTCACAGTATACAGTTAGTGGGATATGATGAAACTGACGGTCATTGTCTTTTACTTGTTGAATTCGCACTCACTCTGCATGACTTCTCATCCTACTTCTATCCACCTGACTACGCCATATTACGCATGCGACAACAATTGCAGTTGTTCGCTTGTTTGCCAAGTGTATTCTCCACTTAGTCAACAGTGAGAAGTGAATTTGGATATATTTTGGTGATGCGACTCAAACTGTAGCGAGATGAATTCAGACTTTAGTAAATAAGGCCCATAATAATATCTCTAGCACAGTTCATTACATCGTATTAACTGTGTTCGCTGTATATTTAAATAACTCTTACTTTGGAGAGTGAAATACTTAATACTTTGACTATCCTACATTAGAAAAAAGTAAAATTAACCTGTGAGGATAACCAGTTGCAGAGCAAAGTTACAGTACATGTAGAGAGGATTTCAGGAGTCCATGAAACCCTGTGAAACAGGGCTTGGAAGGTCTGATTTTGTAAAGAAATACAGTATTTAGCCTTTGACACATAAAGTTTCCTAAGCATCAATGTCCATCTTCTTTTGTTAATGCAGCATTTTGGAATGAGGTAATTAATTTCACAGAATACCTTACAGATAAGTAATAAATGTGTTGTTCAGGGTGAGTCATGGCTGTAGCTAGTAGGGCCAATATAAAAACTCTAAATGGAGGGTCACAAATGGTAAGGGATTCAGCGACTGAGGGGGTGCATCATTTGCGGTCACTGCAAAGCATCTACTGCACAACATCTGGAATCGTAGAATCCAGTGGAAGAATACTACAATATATCTAGGGTTTTTACTCACCATTTCCTAGGTCACCCCGATGTCAACAATTATCTTTACTTATTGCCAACAGCCCATTTTCTTTCATGTGATCCGTATGTTTCAGTTTTCCAGTTTACTGTATTTTCCGGGCTATAAGGCTCACCGGACTATAAGGCGTACTTTCTATGAGCACCTTTTAAGCAATCTTGGTTCATATACAAGGTGCACCGGACTATAAGGCGCAGCACATTACCAGTAAATAAACCATAGCTCAGACCACAAGTCAAATTTTATTCAACTTACGTTGGGTTCATATATAAGGCGCACCGGACTATAAGGTGCACTTTCTATTTCTGAGAAATTCTCAGCATTTTAAGTGCACCTTATAGTCCGTAAAATACCGTATATCTGGGTAGCTGAAGTCCACAGCCTCATTGTGATTTGACGCTTTATCTGTTTGGTGTAGTAGTAGATTTTCTGTGGATTCTGTTATATTTGAAGACATATGTAGTTACATTTCATTACATTCATGCAGACAATCAAACAGAAGTACTGCTCTGACCTGATGAACAGGGAATATCTCTTAAAAGCCTGTTTTAAACAATGAACTAATAGTCCAAATAAAATACCACTTACCGTATATACTAGTGTATAAGTCGATCTCGTGTATAAGTCGAGGTCAGTTTTTGGGCCAACAATTATGAAA
>WMED01028310.1:0-10472 GCA_019650415.1 Pipa parva | reverse complement strand
TCCAGTAAACATTGTTCCCAACTCTCATCTTGGAACCATTTACATGGGGTGATTTTCCAGTAAACATTGTCCCCAGCTCTTATCTTGGAACCATTAACATGGGGTGATTTTCCAGTAAACATTGTTCCCAGCTCTCATCTTGGAACCATTTACATGGGGTGATTTTCTAGTAAACATTGTCCCCAGCTCTCACCTTGTAACCAAAGGTTCATATATAGTTTAGCCTTTTTTTGATTTGTTATTGTTGTCACCAATTTAAAATAAATCAAACAGAGGAAACTAGAAAATGGCAAAAGTTTTCCCTTTACAGCTGTCCTGTAAGTTTAATTTTAAAAAATGAGTTCAAATGTACATCAATAATGTTCATTTGAAACATTAATCTACCTCATATTTGTGGTAATAAAAAAAATTGCAGCCAAAACATATTCAAAAATTGATATATGAAAAAATATTGAAGTTTACCATATTCTGGCTAATTATGCCCTATAGAGTAGCAAAGTACATTTTATACCAAGTCTCTCAAATCTAGACCTCACATACTTAAAAACAGGTCATGTTCTAAAGATCTCCCATATGGGAGCAATCAGCAAATTTTTTTACTAATCAAATAGGTAAATTTATCCGTGAAGATAAAACAACCAGCACTGGGCGACATTTAATAAACTTGGAAAAATCCGATTTCACTTTTCTGAGTTTATCCCGAGAACCTCTCGGCTGGTCGTGCGGTAAAAATTGCTTGATATTTTCAATCAATATTTACAGAGCAAAACTTTTCGATTGAGTTTTTCAACAGAAAGGTAGCCGCACTTTACATTAGTCGTATGGCTACCTTTACATAGAAAAATCGAGATTGAAAAACTCAAACTTATGTTGAAAAAAAATCTTGCAATATTTACCGCAAGAAACTTCAGAGATCTCACGGGAATAAACTCTGAAATGCAAAATCGGGCTTTTCTGAGTTTATTAAATTTCTATAAAGTGTATTTGTGTTATTTGTCCATGAAATGCTTACTTGTGATTGATTATAAATGGAGAAATAAAATCCCTGGAATTTTCAACGACACTTGGAGCATCATCTCCTTGTATCTCATTAACCACGGGATTAGCAGGTCATATAGTTACAGTTCTGTGTAAAATGACAAAAGCAAAGGTCAGGGGGGTAAAAACATAAAGGAATAAAGTCTGGGAAAAGAAGTGACAGGATGATATATCCAAGGGAATTCATAATGACAGGTATTTAAGAAAGATGGTCAAAGCACATGGTAAAATAGGCAATGTTTAGAAAAAAGTAATAGGACTTATTAATCAAAGTAATTAAAGTGAATCCTCATCACTTTGGGTCGCTATGCTCTGATAGTGACAAATTCTCCTTATTCACTAAGCAGAGGAAACCAATAGCAAAGAAGCGATGGCATCAGTACCAGTCTCTTGCACAGTGTGGCATAGTCAGTCAAAAAGTAGGAGCCATGCCATCTTCCCCGTAATTTTAAAGTGCACCTGTCACCTCAAAACTCTAATACTAATGTAGGTTCTACTAATGAAATAAATGTTTTTGTAAATATATATGCATTTTTAAAAAATGTACCTTTATACAACGTTTCTCTCTGTCATCTTCCCTGTCAGCCTGACTTTTCTTTTGAGTTGGGTGGGCGGGGGCTAAAAGGATGATTGACATTATAGCTCCTCCAATCAGATCCCTGCTAGATTGCGATGGCCTTGCTGAATTTGCTACTCTGACAGACTCTGACGTTTGATGAATAGGCAAATTATAGAGAGCTCCATAATCCTGTAGTGTAGTATCAAAAGTGCCAAAATTGATTGTGAATTCTCCACATCGCAGAGTTTTCTGAATATGAAAAGATCGTGAAATGTGAATTCGGACCTTTGCATGACTGGTCAGACTTATGAATAAGCTCCTTCAAATGTGGAAAGTAAAGGAGAGTTTGGGAGAAATGGTAGAGTAGGACTGGGAGGTTTGAGAGTTTGGACAAAGCAAGGACTTCTTAGGGTGGATGATAAATTATAAGATGAAATGTGAGAAAATATAAACTAAATATTAAAGGTGTGGAAGAGTATATATTTATGACATTTTGAAATTACAGCTAAACAAAAGTGTTACCACATCATGTATCACAGAACAAAATGTTTCTTATTGTCCTACTTTGGTTAATCAACAAAGAATTACTAATCAAACAGTAATTCCAAAAGTTATCCAGTTAGATTCCCAATATCTAACTTCCCTAGCAACTAATTAAATAGAAACAGCATTCATGTATAATAAACAGACATGCATAGGCCCTGTGGCTTTATCAAGGCATTTATTTGCTAACTGATCACTAATGTACATGGAGGTCTTATATAAAGTGTCATTTAACTATTAGATTTAGAGAAGTACTTTGAAATAGATAGAGATATTTACATAAGTAGTAAATCTGAGATTTAAAAACCATAATAATTTGTAAAAGGGTGATCCTGGTTTAGTTCCACATCTTTCTTTATTTCCCATATTGCTTAAAGTAATATATTAGTATGTGTTAACCTGATGGGTGCTGAGAACATATTTCACTAAGGTGTGAATTCAACTGTTGAATTCTCAAACAGTGGATCCCCATAGCAAATCCACAACGAAATCTCAAACAGCGGGTTCCTATAGCAAATCCACAACAATTTCCCCAATTGTAAAGTCACAACAATTTTTAAAAGTTGTGACTGCGACAATATTCCCATTATAAAGACGCGACTGTGACAGAAGTAGTCTATTACGACTGTCTTTAGTTGGTGAATTCACACCTGTACGCAGCTATTTGGACTTTAATGAATAACCCCCAAACTGAGGTTGGGTGGAACAAAGAGAAAAACATGATAGCTATTCAGAACTATTTAGTCAAGGTCTGTCCTGAAGGGATAGGGTCATCTGGGATTGTGGTGAGCTCAGAATGGGTGACCATAAGTCATGAGTCTAGAGCAGTGATGCCCAACCATTTTCTGCCTGGGGGCCATATAAATTTCCGACACGCGTGTCACAGGCCGCTTCAAAGTCACAACAAATTTTAAAGTTAGAACTGCGACAATTTTCCATAATAAAGTCATGACTGCGACAATATTCTCATTATAAAGACACAACTGCGACAGTAGCAGTCTATTGTGACTGTCTTTAGCTGGCTAATTCACACTTATACACAACAATTCGGACTTTGGAATTCGGTCCGCGGGCAGTAGGTTGGGCATCCCTGGTCTAGAAGGTTACATCTCCAGCTGGTTAAACTGCCCACATTGAGAAGTTTCCAGCAGCAGGTCAAGAACAGTACTCCAGTGTAACCCAGATTACTTAGCAGACAGTCAGCTGAGCAAGTTGGAGCCTGTTATAGAGTAACACTGCTTAGTATGTATTGATTTATATATAACGCTGACTATTTATGCAGCGCTGTACAGAGATTCATTATTGACTTCAGCCTAGCTTTCATATTTAGTCTCACACACACACACACACACACACACACACACACACACACACACACTGCAGCCAATTTAGTTGGCCTTCAATTCACTTAGTATGTTTTTGAATTGTCAGAGGAAACCCTCACAAGTATGGTTAGAACATACAAACTTCATGCAGATGAAGTCCAGGGTGGAAATGAACCCAAAACCCAGAGCTGTAAGGCAGCAGTGCTAACCACTGGGTCACTACATTACAAGAGGAAAGGCATTTTTAATACAATAGAAATGCTCTTTTGAGCCTCACACTGTGAGTGACATTATACAAGGACATTTTTTCTTTTAGGGGTAAGAGAATGTCCTTGTGTGACTTTATTCAGAACTGAAAAGGATTTTTTCAGGAAGGAGGAGGTGTGCATAGCATATGTGAATTTATCTCATTTTGGGTCACTATACTCTGATCTTCACTAAACATAAGATTCCCATAGAGGAAAAGCAAACAGCATCAGATGCAGTTTCTTGCATTGTGTTCAGTCAGTTGGATGGTAGTAGGATGTCTTGTTGTGCACAATGTTGTGAATTCCACCAGTGAAGTGCAATGACTTTATCCTGAGAATGTCTCACAAACAGTATTACGTGAATAATACATTCCTTTCTATGTCACCAGATCCCTAGTTCATGTTGACACTTGGTCTGTCTTTATTGTCACTTTTGAACGATCAGTCACCTTACACAAGGGGGGCCAAATCTGTTCCGCAGTGTAAATATATTTGGCCCGCCAGAAAAATACCAAATGTCTACTAGAGCTGCCCTGTTATTAGAAAGCAAAATTACTACTAATTCTACTAATCCCAGAATGCTCTGCTGGTGCATTGGAGTGTCAATCAGGAACCAGAAGCGCTCCCTCCTCTGATGACATTAATTACTCATGCTACCAGTCAGAACAGGCCACAGAAGCTTTCTAGAAAAGTGGAAAGCAGAATATCTATCTGTTCACTAATGTAAAGGAAAGACCCTTCTGAAAAGGTTCAATGTTATATCTGATGAGAAGGAAAAAACATACTCAATTATAGACATTTCAGTCATGTCAGTAAATATCAAGGTTGGCCTGTATTGGAATTTGACTCCTCCACCAAACAATAGCCAGTAAACCTGTGAATGTGACACAGTACTCCTTGTCGAATTTACTACTGCTGTGACAGACTCCAACAGTTGTTTCATGAACAGATAAATACATCTGGAAATAGCGAATGAATGTCTAAATGAAACTGATTGGACTATCATGAATAAGCCCTAAATTTTAAGTATATATTATTATACATTATATTAAAGTTAGAATAACAGTGCAGATACACTAACTTAAGTCTCTTCAACTCTGGTGAACTTTAGCTCCCAGGGTCCCTAGTGGTTGCTCAAAACAGCATTTGAAATTGCTAATTAAACAGTTTTCAGTCATAGTCAAGTGCCGATATCATCATGCAATAACAGGTTTTAAAACTATTTATGGAAAAACATGTATTAAGTGGCAACTTTAATTTCACAGAGAACATGCAAGCACATCATTCAGCTGATGAATTACAAGGCATTTGTAATCAAATCCCATTTAATTCCTATATATAGAAGGCTGTGAACTTCAAGTCAACTTTGAAAGTACTAACGCTACAAGCCAAACTCGATGACCTTTCAACTATACGACTAGCTGCTAGGTATCCTGCTGCTTGTGCCTGAAATGACCGTTTCCACCTTTATTTATTTCCTTGACGTTATATTCCGTGTAGCACATCACCAAGTGTTGTCAATAAAACTTGCTGGACTAACGATGTAGCAATTACCATAATGAACTTATAAATAATTTACCAGTGCTGACTTTTATGGAAGACAACGCCCCTAGACACACTAAACAGTTATTTTATTTTCTGCTATTTTCTCTTTGCTTTGTATTCTTATCTCTACCTCACTTGTCTGACTGTTTATATCCCTTTCTTTTGTTACCAGAATTAATAATTTATTTGTGATGACTTCTGTTGGATTAAGTCTCTCCCATAGGTATAAGAGAACAGAGACATTTTTTTTCCCTGTTGTGTTTGTGTGAGTTGGGTCACTTTTTTTTTCCCCTTCAGGTTAAGCTTACAAACCCAGTATCACTTTCTAAAACTAAATGCCAGCAATTAGTTAGACCAGAACAGAAGGTCAGGCAGCCAAGCAATCATTCACATTTTCTAAATTACCATACGGAGAGAAAACCGATTAGTAAATGTAAGAGGCACAATGACAAATTTTAAACAAAAGCTTCACTTTTCTGCCCTCTGCATTCTCAGTAAATACAATCTAATGATAATGAATCACATGTTTCTCATCATTTATTTTAGTTAACTTACTAAACACATTCTAATACTAGAATGTTACTAATAACAATTCACTTATCACCTTGGCTTTGCCTTCATATTGGACCTAAGATGTCCATGTGGCTGGTGGAATTTTCTCATGCTTAACAGCATCTTGTGGTGGCTCAGTGGTTAGAACAGAGTCACATAAAACTAGGGTCCTGTGATTAATTCCAGCCAGCGCTCCTCCCTATTGCGCTGGAAGGGCTGGGACCTACAGATGGTTAGGTGAGGGATGTAGGAGCAAGACTGTGAACAACTGTAGATGACGTACAGATACTAAGACGCAGAGTCTAAGGTAACCCCACTTTTCACCTAAAACCCCTGCAAGATGCAGATGTTACACAGGTCGTGGCCCTCAAGGCTGTAGTCCAGAGGTATATAAACAGATTTGGCAAGAGGAAGAGTAGTCAGGTCATAAAATATGGTTGAAGCAGAATATCGAGCAGTATCCAAAGCAGGAGTCAAGACAGGTAGCAAACAGACAGGGTCAGGAGACAGGCAAAGGTCAAGCACAGGAACAGGAACAATATCAGGCACACCCAGGAGCACCATAGGAGTCCTATATTTGGGCGCAATAGCAACAGGCTCGAACACATCCGCAACGCAATGCCATCACTGCGTCTAGTTCTGATGCCATTACATACAGAAGCCTTGACAGGGACATGATCCAAGCGCCGTGAATAGGTGTGACCCAAACACTAAGATGGTAACCGCGACAGAAGCAAAACAGGAGCAAATGGACACAGGTAAGTATGCCTCCTTACAGGCAACTGTAAGGTCTTCCTGTGTTTATGTGGGTTAACTATCCAATCCAAAGCTGAACTAGTAAGTTAAAAGATCAGTAAATGTAAGTAGCTACTTGGGTTAGTAATGCAGTTATTCCTGTGTAGTACTTGTAAAATATTCTGTTATTTATTGGTTTGTGTTGTCTTCATCGTTTTGCTTGTTGCAGCCAAAGTGGGCATTCCGGGGAATTTTATGAATATGTTTTATCTAAAGTTCCACAGGAAAGAATATGATTTGATGGAGTTTATTTAGTTAACAGATAAAAGACGACTGTGACCAAAAGGAATTAAAATAAGCTAAAAATAAGACAAATCAGAATTTCTACTTTAAAGATAACATTTTTACCACTATTATGTAGCAATAGCTGACATGTCAATCCAAATGGTATCTTTTAATTTTTTGATGTTACTGGTCTTTTAAATGGCACCTGATAAACTTTGTCTTAAGGTGTGTGAGATTGTGTAGGGAACACAATAGTTAGTGCTATGCTATTTCCACAAATATATGTTTGTCCTATATTCTTTAAATGATGGGACCACATGTGAATAATACTTGCTAAGGCAGGTTCACAGTTTATAGTAGGGGTCTCAAACTCGCGGCCCGGGGGCCAACTGCGGCCCTCAAGAAGATAGTTTGCGGCCCCCCCACTTGATCCAACACAGAGGGAGTCTTGGCTGACTCCCTCCGTGGTTTGGGGAGGGCTCCTGTGACCGATCGGATACCATTCCTATAGGAACCCAGGAGTGTATGTGATCAGCGCTTCTGGGTTCCTTCTCCTGTTTACTGCTGCCAGCTGGGGCAGCAACAGCACGTGCTGCCAAACTCTGCCGGGGGGATAAGTAAGACCCCCCCCATAGCCAACAATGAAAAATTATAAATAAAACCCCAATGACCCCACAACCCTCCTCAATAGCCCCACATACCCCAGTGGCCCCAGATTTCCCCCCAGCCATAAAATTTACCACCAATTATAATAAAAAAAACAGTATCACAGATGCGACAGTAGCCCATAAAGCCTCACATTGCCCTGCAGAGCCGCACATTGCCCCGCTGACCAAGGTATTTCCCCACAAAGGTGTTAATTTCCCCAGCAGATGCAAATTACCCAGCAGAGCTGCATATTGCCCCACAAAGCCGCTGATTGCCCCTGTTGTTTTCTTGTGGAAAACCTGATGCAGCCCAGCCTCACCCAGACTCTAGCTCCAGCGGCCCCTGGGTAAATTGAGTTTGAGACCCCTGGTTTATAGCACATATAGTATTGGTGCAGCTGGGACTCTATTTACTGTCTTGATAAGTACAGTTCCTCATATGTGTCTGCAACAAACCATGATTTGCCATTTAGGTTCGGACTTAACAATATGAATATTACAAGATGCCGGTCACAGGTCTCAAACCACGGTTCAGCCAGTTCATAGACAGTAGTCCTACAGATCTGCCACCAGAGGAAGTGCTTGCAGCTTAGTTTATTTGTAATGTAACCTTGTCTAGTCCTGCTTCTCTTATATCTGTCCTTCCGTCTACTGGTCAGTTAACATTTTAATTGATTCACAACCTACTGGATGCATTCAAACTTGATGCTGTTCTAAATACACTCCTGAATTCACCTGTCTTCTACATGTCTCTGACTGATTACGAAATTTAATAAACTTGGAAAAGCCGGATTTTGCTTATCCGAGTTTATTCCTCAGAGATCTCAGAAGTTACTCGCGGTAAATATCGCAAGATTTTTTTGATCGATATTTACTGACAGAAACTTTTCAACTGAATTCTTTGATGGAAAGGTAGCCATACTACTAATATAAAGTAAAGCTACCTTTCCATTGAAAAACTTAATTAAAAAGTTTCTGTTGGTAAATATCAATCAAAAAAATCTTACGATATTTACCATGAGAGACTTCCGAGATCTCACAGGAATAAACTCGAAAAAGCCTTTTCGGCCTTTTCGAGTTTAATCTGGAGAATGCTTTGAAGTTTCTCCCGGTAAATTTTCCCCGTGCAATACTAACTGACAGAAACTTTCTTTTCATTAAATATATCCATGGAAAGGTAGCCATGCAGTATAGTTACCTTTCCGTGTATATATCCAATAAAAAGAGTTTCTTACAGCAAGTATCGCGATACTTACAGGGAGAAACTTCAAACCTTCTCCCAAGTTATTAAACTCGGAAAAGCACAAACTGCTTTTCTGAGTTTAATAAATTTCACCATTTAGAATTGAATTTTAGTCTATCAGTTACACGAAAATCCAAATTTACTTTTTCTCCAATTCTGCTTATTTAATAAACAATGCAATGTTGCATCCAATTTAACATCTTACAATGGTTATGGTTTTACAGAGCTCTTTGCTATACTATTCATGCATTTATATTTCCCAAGCGCCGGAATGTATTAAAGTGGAAAGTTTGGCAAGGCATACTGCACCAAATGTGATAGTTTGACTACGCCATCTCAAAGTGGTGATGTAGGGAGTGTATGGCGGAGCTCCTGTTAGCCGTAAGGAGACTGTTCATTCAAATCACAGAGAAAAATAGTGACCAAGCGACAACAGGAACTAGGCAACATAGAAAGGGATGTATTATTCACTTGACACAGTTAGAGTGACATTCTCATCACTACACATTTACTACTGGTCAACTGACACACACATGGCATGAAATTTGCTTCTTCAGTAAGGGACTATGTTGTATAGTAAATAAGTCATATTTTAGTCAATTGCATTTGTCAAAGCAAGTTCTGATATTGATTATTGGTATTTGGTTGTGTGGCTATTAGACTTTAGTAAACTAATGAACCTGTTGACAAATTCCACTTTTGCATTGTTTCAACCAGAAGCCAAACATAAAACAAATCCCAGCACATTAAGAGTGAATATACTCACAGGAGCAGGTCAATGTAAGGTCCCAGCTTGTCAGGATAACTTAGGGTTTGCTGGACACCACAGCGGATTTGGTGTTGGCCCCACCCAAGACGAGACTCTAAGGGATCTCTAGCCTTCACTTTAAAAACCCCACAAGGGGGTATGGCCTTTGCTGCAAGGGGATCCCCAGGTTGCGGCCCCTGGGGGAGCCACCTATTGGTGGTGTTGAGGTGGTAATAAAGGAGTAGGAGGGAACTTTCAGAATCGGTATCACCAAAAGCCAGATACACAAGGAGTTAGAGACCAAACTGGAGACAAGAAGACTGCAGCAGAAAACACACCAGGGAGACCAGTAGGCAAAACAGGAATCATGAGGAGAAACTAAAATGCAGCAGAATCTTTGCAGAATAAACAGATCTGGATCAGGAAACAGGAAGTAAGACCTATAATCAGGCAATGAGGCAGCCAGCCTGCAGAGTATATATACCCAGTGCCAAATGGAGATTGGCTGGTAAACATCTTCCAGATTGGAGTAAATGAGAGCACTATTCAAGGCACTTTTGCAAGGCGGGAAAACAGAAACTAGCAGGTCAGAGATCAGCCACTAGTAAACCAAAAAAGTATAAAGCCACAGGTGGCTTTGTAGCAAGAATGTAAGATCAATGCCTGCAGACAAGATGTCCAGGGCTCAGATCCCAGGACCAGAGTGAACACCAAGCTACACAGCCAGACCCAATATGTAGAACTCCAGCCACTCAAATGTATTAAATCAGAGGGAAATACTTTATTTTTTTGCAGAGTGAAAATTACACAACGTTTTGGGTGGCACAGCACCCCTTCATCAATTGGTAAAGTTGAACTTCAACCAGAATCCAGACATATTACTTGGAGATTTCTTGCTTGTCAGGGCATCCTCTAGAGGGCATTATCATGAACACCTATGATGTAGTCTATATATACAGTGGGGAAAAAAAGTATTTAGTCAGTCACCAATAGTGCAAGTTCCA
>WMED01028309.1:0-10473 GCA_019650415.1 Pipa parva | reverse complement strand
TCAGTACAGCCCGCAGTTCAACCTCAGAGGTGCATCCCATTCCATGTCCATGTCTGTAATCATACCCTCCTGATGAAGCATTATATGCGAAACGCGTAGAGAGGTATTGTGAGGCTTTTATTATTCTTATTTCGCTGTTTCCTTTGGCTGTATGACTCAAATTTGGTTTGCAGCACAAATTGGATTTTTGAATCAGCGTGTATTGCGATTGTGTTCATTTTTAAGAAAATTTGATCTGATTTCTTGATTATTTTTCTCACATTTTTTTATGGCAATAAACATGAGTCTATTTTATGGAAATCTGTTTTGTTTGCTGCATGTTTATTAAAAAGTGATGTCCCCGAATTCAACAGTGACATACATCTGCATTGAGCTGTTTTATCTTGACCGTGATTTTTTCCTTTGATCTGCTATTCAAGTTTCCATCATTCAAAGGTCCATACTTGTTTTATTTCTGGTGAGCAGATTTATTGAATCTCACTTTTTGGGTGTTTATCATTCCACTTCACCCCTCCATTGGCTCGTTTGAGATTGTATTATTTAATTGTGTATTTTTTTATGATAAGGCACTTTAGTGCCATATTCTTTTTGCACTTTTTCTCAGCTTCCTTTGTTTTTATCAAGGTACTATAGTGGTGACTGTGCAATGCTTGGTGTCACTTTGCTGGTACAAAGTATCCTGTTAGAATTTCCAGAACCAAAGCAGCCAACACCTCCCAGAACACTATGGACAGTTTTACAGTATTACAATGCCCAGTACAATACTAATATATCTAGTATCACTGTAACCAAATGCCAAATGTAAAGTGTTCAGTACTGCAGTGTCCAGAAGCTGAATGAGTAACATGCAGTACCGCAGCCTCTAGGAACTGAATGAGTGATGTGCAGTACCGCAGTGTCTAGAAGATGAATGAGAAATGTGCAGTACCGCAGCCTCCAGGAGCTGAATGAGTAATGTGCAGTACCGCAGCCTCCAGGAGCTGAATGAGTAATGTGCAGTACTGCAGCCTCTAGGAGCTGAATGAGTAATGTGCAGTACTGCAGCCTCTAGGAGCTGAATAAGTAATGTGCAGTACTGCAGCCTCTAGGAGATGAATGAGTGACATGCAGTACCGCAGCGTCTAGAAGATGAATGAGCAATATACAGTGCTACAGCATAACAATACTCAAAGCAAAGTGAAATGAATACTGAAGAGTATGCATTACCATGGGTGAGGTGCAGTAAATGTGCGTCGCATTTCATTGCACACTTCCTCACATTGCATTTAAGAGTACAGAGCTTTACTATAACTCAGTTTCCCTGTTCAGCTTTCCCTATCACTATGTAATTCCCCTGCAGACACAGAGGACATCTAGGTTAACCTAGTGTGACGGTTAGAACAGATGAAAGGATCTGGGGTGCAAAAACTGATGTTATTGGTTCATTTGGTTAAATTGGTCCTGAAGTAAGTTAGAATACAACCACAGAGAAAGTAAATGTGTCTTCCAACATTACTCTCTTATTATTATATACAACAGATACAGCCTTTGACCAAGTTTCACTACAATACGGCAAGCAATTAAAGGTACAATGCAATGTGCCCGTGTTACTGAATAATATGCCTACTGCCACGGTACAATGCAAATTCATGCAAAAAATAGTCAACCTCCATTTTCCACCTGCTGTTATCAGCCTGGTTTCATTGTATGGCACCAATACCCCACTGTGTATCATCTGCACTATAAGGGGGTTATTGGCTAAAGTCCAAATTGTTGCGCAAAGGTGTGAATTCGCCACAGGCAATAGACTTCTACTGTAGCAGTTGCAGCTTTAGAATGAGAATATTGTCGCAGTCGTGACTTTACTATGGAAATATTGTCGCAGTCGCAACTTTACAAAAGGAAATTTGTCGAAGTTGCAGATTTGCTATGGGAATCTGCTGACAGTCGAATTCTCACTTTACCCTTTGTTCCAAATTATTATACAAAAAGTGTTTAGGAATGATAAGAGAATTTTTTTATTTGTCAGTTAAACTCATTGATGGTGATGTGTGTCAGGGCTCTTTATATCACAGAAAGCAATTGCAGACACCTGTGCTAATTAGTTTGGCAGGTGTGTCCAATTAAAGGCAAGACTACTTAAGAAGGCTGTCCCACATTATTAAGCAGCCTACATTTTCAGCCAAAATGGGAAAGAAAAAGGATGTGTCGGCTGCTGAGAAGCAACAAATTTTGGAGTGTTTAGGTCAAGGCATGATTACAATCAACATTGCCAAGACACTTCATCGTGATCATCGCACAATCAAGAAGTATGTAGCTGATTCACAGCACACACGTGTGTGTGCTGATAAGGGAAAATTGAGGACTCTTTCAAACAGCCAAGTACTTCAGGTTAAAAGAGCAGCTGCAAAAAAGCCTTATAGCAGCAGACAAAGTTTTGGAAGCTGCTGGTGCCTCCAACGTCCCCTGGACAACAAGATGCAGAGTCCTTCAGAGGTTTGCAGCTGTGTGTAAGCCATCCTGTCGACCTCCTCTATCCACTGCACACAAGCAGAAACGGCTCCAGTGGGCCAAACGATACATGAAGACTGACTTCAAAACTGTTTTGTTCACCGATGAGTGCTGTGCAACGCTCGATGGTCCAGATGGATGGAGTGGAGGATGGCTGGTTGATGCAAACACGGCTACGGCGCCAACAAGGAGGAAGTGGAGTAATGTTTTGGGCTGGAATCATCGGGAGAGAGATTGTCGACCCCTTTAGGATCCCTGAAGGGGTAAAGATGAACTCCATAACGTATGTGGAGTTTCTGAAACAGAACTTCCTGCCATGGTTCAAAAAGAAGAACCGTGCTTTCTGAAGAAAGATCATTTACATGCATGATAATGCACCGTCTCATGCTGCAAATAACACCACTGTATCTCTGGCTGCTATGGGCATAAAAGGGGACAAACTTATGGTGTGGCCCCCATGCTCCCCTGACCTCAACCCCATTGAGAACCTTTGGAGCATCATCAAAAGGAGTGTCTATGATGGCGGGAGGCAGTTCACATCTAAGCAACAGCTCTGGGAGGGTATTCTGTCCTCATGCAAAACAATTGAAACAGAAACCATCCAAAAATTAAATGGAGGAGAGAGTTCAGAAGCTCCTTTCAAACAAGGGGTCCTATGTGCATATGTAATATCACCTAGAATAAAGTTTTGACTTGAAAACTGTTTGATTTCAGTTTGCAATAACCTGCTAATGCTTATAATTTGACAAATGACAAAATTTGACAAATTTGTTCTTAATAAAAATGAAAAGGTTGAAAACTCTGCTGTGCATAATAATTTAGAACATGCATTTTGAGGGCATTTTGAGTGTTTATTTTTTTTTTAAATATACTGTTATCATAGGCAGTTTGTTCAAAAACCTTTCAATTATACTTGAATAGTTGATGACTGGAAAATTACAATGACTGCAATTCATATCGGTAATTTTGGAAAATATGAGAAAATATTATTATTCCTCGGGGTGAGGAAGGAGGCAGGCCTAAAAGACACTACCCAGGAGGAATGCATTTTACTGACCCATACAAATTTGAGACCTGGAACGAGTATACCTTTAAACATTTATAAATATAAGTAGTACATTGAGCCCCTGCAATAAAGGAAGCCTGCCAACTTTGCATGTGTTAATTTAGTTCCTCTTAAAAAAGAAAACTGCTAGTCAATAGTAATGGTTATACAGGGGCTAAGTCAAATGGAACCTTACATTGCAAAATAAATAAGAATCCTGATAGTTCATTTAGTGCCAGTAATTGTCAAGCGTTCTGGCTGGAATTTTACTACGTTATAAATTGGAGAATGCAGCCATTTAAAATTCTGAGAATTACTGCACAGAACTTATTGTACAAGTAAGGAACAGAATACATGATAAAAGGCAATCGATCTTAGCTCTGTAACCCATCCAAGATCTTAGTAAAACTCCCAAGTCAGCAAAACCTCAACTCAAACTGCATCTAAATCTTTTTCAGAGTATTAGCAAAAGCCATTGATGAGATTTTAAAAGCTGAGATAAGGCCTGTTTAAAGACCAATGGGTCAGCTTGTTTTTTTTAGGACTGACTGCAAACAAATATAAACACATCCTCTGAAAGTGTAAAATGTCTTCATGTAATACTATTGTTTGTTTTTTTAATTTTAAAATGACATATGGCTGACTCAGCTACAGTACAACATACCAAAAACATATCTAATTTCCAATGAATGAAGGGAAGCATTTTCTGAAGCAGATTACCCGAATTAGGGGGGAAAGCATAAAGTTGATGAAGGAAAACTTAAAGGGAACTTTTTTTGGGGGAAAAACCACTATACAGAGAAAACGCAAGGAATAGTATTTTGAGTAGTTTGTTGGAGTCTAGGGATTTACTGATTTTTTTTTCTGCTTTTCAAATTCTGTGTTTCTATGATGGACCAATTCATTGAAACTAAAGTTGTAGTCATAGTAAAAGTAAGCCACATGTAAGTGCATAGTGAAATGTGTGAAATGTGAATGTACAACTAAATGGTCCACTGAAATCAGTTAACTGTGTTTGTATTCAACCAAGTTAGTTTTATGGATACTTAAGGAATTTTTCATCAAAGTGTGAATTCAGCTGTCAAAAGTGAATTCATGTCACTTTGAGTCGTTATACTTCGATGGTGACAAATTCACTACTCCTTATTCACTATGCAGTGAACTCCCTTGTCAAAGAAGCAGTGTTGGATGTGGTTTCTAGCGTAGAGCAATGCAGTTAAATGGACAATAGTAGAATACTGAGTAATGCTAATTC
Source organism: Pipa parva (assembly GCA_019650415.1). NCBI lineage: Eukaryota > Metazoa > Chordata > Amphibia > Anura > Pipidae > Pipa > Pipa parva. Next base: position 5,683 of record WMED01028309.1, on the reverse strand, counting down.
CAGGAGTGAAGTACACTGATGTCATCCTCACAATGTCCCACTAACTTGATTAAAGGGTAACTATAGTCAAATTACATCTTTACATATGTAGTACTATACTTTAGTGAGAAGCGTTTCTCCCCAGTAGATGTTTAATGTGATGCAGAATGATTGAGTAGGCAGCACTGATAAACTCATACACCAGGAAATGTGTGTGTGATGTGTTACTGGCCAGTTTTCCCATGAAAATGTATGCTCCCCCAGACATTTTTACCCTACTTACTACTTATCACATGTGCACAAGTCAACTTTCCCTCTGTAATCTCCTGCATTCCAACTTAATTTATGTGGCCAAAAGGCCAGCACACTGTTTAACCAATAGCAATCAAGCAGCTTTTTCTTCTCATGTTGCCTGACTTTCAGAACAGAAAGAAGAGGGGGAGGAAAACTAATAAAGGGAAACAGACGGCAAGTATTATTTCTTCCCTAAAATTTTTTAACAATTTGTGTCAGCAATTGGCTTAGTATAAAGGAATTATAGAGCTATATATGTATGTGTGCAGTTGCAGTTATATCAGCACTATAGTGCCCCTTTAAGTGAACAATGCTTTTTGTTGTCACTTGGTTGCAATCTTTATTGCTATTTTTGAATGAACAGTCATGTTACACCACACTGGAGCTCTGCCATCAACCCTCTACATCGCCACTATGAACTTGCAAAGTCAAACAGGTGAGGAGAAACTGTCAGAAGCATCCAAATTGGCCGCAAATTTGTCATTTTGCAAAGTTTGCTGAATACACAAAGATAGGCAAGTGGCAAATGGATGCAAATTTGTGGGATCAAAGTGGAGAATTAGGGGGTTGCGGGTAGGGCTCCTACCGTATGACTGACTACTCTATAAAACATATCAGACACTGTTTGCTTCTTTGATAAAGGAATCCGTCGCTTAGTGAATAAGGGGTAAAAATTTTGATACTGTTGAAGTGTAGCGACCTGAAGTGACAACAATTCACTTTGAAAGTCAAATTCTTGCTTTGATGAATAAGCTCCTAAATCATACAGGATGGTTTGTATTGTACCAGTCAATCTTTTATGAGGACTTGGTTTGCTACAAAGCTTTCCATGTAAATGACAAGAAGAAATGGTTTCTGTGACAACAATCAACTGCTATATTATATCAGGATTTAGGACAGTCTTGCACATCAGTTTAAAGGAATATTATTTCTCACGGTTAAAACGCTGTACATCTTTATACAGAATTGCGCACATACACATGAAGTGCAGAGACCAATAAGATGTGGGCAAATGGAATGGAAATAACAATGTAAATAATTGTACTATCAACAGAAATTGTTTTACATTATCATTAAAAGCTAACAGTTATAAACATTGACTTTAGTCTCTAAAACTCGGCTGCATTGGCTCTCTCTGTAGCCTCATAATAAATGACTAATTCTATTGTCCTGCGCTAGTCCAGAGAAGGCCTGTCATTGGCAATACGGCAAGAAGCTAGGTATATGGCAATCAGATACGGTGAGGAGTGCATGTAATGCACCATTCAGTAAATTCAGTGTTGTCGCTGATGCCATTACCTTGCATGCCTCAGCCATGTTATTTGGTTTGACCACTCAATCACATCTCAAGCTTGGTAGATGTAATTGGAACTAGCTGGGTGTGCTAAACAAACATTTTAGTGAAACCAGCAAGATTTCTGGGTCTGTCAACCTCTTCCCAGTCCTTAATCCACCTTGGTCTGCCTACCCCATGTTGACCCTAATCTGCCCCATGCATCAATCATGCCATCAAGCCTCGCCCCAGTGTTACTGTGGCTGGAGGAGGCACTGGCTGCGAGTCTACAGACAGCAAGTTGCCAATGAAAGGGCAGCCAATGGCATGCACCTAAGGAATGAAACAAAAAATGAAAATCACATTTTGCAAAATAAAATAAATTAATGAAATGTGCTGAAACTGATGACGTTGACTACAAAAGCGCAATTCAATATTCTTTTTTATATGTATGTATGCATGTAAATTTTTATTTATAAAGCACCACAAGGTTATGCAGCGCTGTACAATCTAGTAATAATACAGACAAGGGTAAAGTGCAGAACAAAGAACAAGTGAAGTCAAATACAAGCATATAATCAAGAAAATACATCACTCTAAGTGCCACGTCATGACTGAAACAAGAGGATGGAAGGCCCTGCTCCATAGAGCTTACAAGTAGGAGGAAGACTTACATAAACATATAGGAGGGAAACAAGTGTAGTAGGATAAAGTGCCAGTTCATTTGACTATAGGTGCCAATGAAATAAGAAAATAAATATAGATTTTGAATATAATTGCATAAATATTATTATAGACATGAAAAACAGTGCTAGTGCTCCAAAGGGTAAGATTTTAATTTAATTTAGATTTGAAGATATTGATGGATTGGCAGAGGTAGAAGGGTATAGAGTTCCAAAGATAAGGGGCAGCAAGAGAGAAGGGTTTAAGATGAGAACGGGCTATATTGGTGAGGGGTTCCTGAAGAAGGGTGCCTTGTGAAGAACAGAGTTGATGGCTAGGCGCAACAGAGTGAAGCGATTTAAAAGTCAAAAGTAGGACACTGTAAATAATACATTTATTAACTGGGAGCCAAGGAGAAGACAGGAGTTGGGAGGGAGACTTCAGGGCAGAGAGGGAAATTATTCTAGCAGCAGAATTTAGAATAGACGGAGCTGGGAAAGATGGGAAACTAGGAGGTCAGTTAAAAGGGAACTGCAATACTCCAAGTGGGATAAGACAAGGGCATGCATGAGGGTGTTAGCAGTGACTGGAGAGAGAAATGGTTGTATCTTGGCAACGTTACGAAGGAAAAAGCGACAGTTTTTAGCAGTGGTAGCAATATGTTTGGAGAAAGAGCAGAGTCAAAAGTCACCCCAAGACAACAGGCAGAAGTAACAGGGTTAATGATGACAGTTTTATTAACTGTCATTCTTTTAATAAGATACAAATTGACTGCATAAACAAATAAACCCATTGCATCAATCCTGCAGACTTTTATTTCTACAGCAGCACCACTCTGTTTGGAATTGTCTACCTCTATTTCTTTTGCAGTCCATAAAACTTTATCCTTTGTACCCCAGTATGTAACTTGTCATTCACAGCAGCTGGTGAGCTGGGGTAGATATAAGCGAATAGCCAGAGCTGCGTATGCCGCTTTCACATCTATCTAATGTGGCAGTAGAGTGTAGCACCATGTTAGCCATAGATATAAGCAGAGACAAGTAGAGTGTAGCACCGTGTTAGCCATAAACATAAGCAGAGACAAGCAGAGTATAGGAGATACCTTTTATTGGCTAACTAAATAGATGATAAATAAAAGCCTTCAAGACTACTTAGGTTTCTTCTTCAGGTATGAAAATGAGACCTAAATAGTCTTGCTTGCATTTACATCTATTCAGTTAGCCAATAAAAGGTATCACCTATATTCTACTTGTCTCTGCTCAGATCCAATGTGGCTAACCACAAAACTTAAAAGGAAAGGATCATGAATATATTCCTTTTGGGACTGAGAATGAACACATGGAAATACTGACTGAATGTCACACTTGATTTAAAGTAGAAAAGCAGCACATTACCACAGGCACTTTGATACACTGTCATAACCACAGGTTGCTTCTTTACTCCTATATTTCTCATACAGTGTTGGGCCCCTGGCTCTGTTAGGACTACTTCAGAATAAGCAAATTTTTGGCTAATTTTGCAAAGCTGGGAAGGCAGGACTACTATGCCAATAGGATAGAGCAGGGAAATATAAATATTACGTTTTTTATTTTTTATTTTTACAGATTTGGCCTCAGTTATAATAAGGACCCTCACACCAACACATCGAGGGTGAGGGACCCAACTTAAAACCCATAAGAAGTAGGGGATGGAGTATGGTCTTTGGAAGAAAACAACCTTAATTAATTAAATTAATTGACTTGAAATATAAATGAACCAATTTATTAAGGTTAGATTGGGGGCCCTGAGGCAGGGGTACAGGAGCCATATTTTTTTTTCTTTTATAAAGCACCAGGGTAGGGGACCCTGCTCTCCCTGACTGTGAGGTGGGATTGGGGCATAAGTCTTGACCCCCCAAATTACTTTTAAATACTTGCCCTGTCCCAGTGGATAATGGATTAGGGTGGTGCAGAGGGGGTTCAACTACCATTCCTAGGACAAATATCTCCCACTTCTCTGTATAGGAAAGATGTAAGGGGTTCTAACCCCTACACAAAAATGTGATTATTTCCTCTAACCCCACAAGGCACTCTGTTTAAAGGGAAGGAGTTTTTAGGTTCATATTTGGGGATACTTTGTTGCTTATCTCAGGTTTGGGTAAAAATTGCTGCCGATTGGATTTTTACAGTGATTGTTGCTGGCTATTTTGCTGCCAAGTAGATGAAATTGCATTTAAATGAATTTCTTCATTACTCTGAAAGGCTCCTAAGAGGTTATAATTCTGGCACAATTGGACCATTAGTAAATTATGGCAGTTCCTTAACGGAAAGGTGTCCTGAGGCATAAGAGGTAGGTGCAGTAACAACCAAAAATATACAGGTAAATAGCTTGAAATGCATTTATAGCAACTATGTTTTCAATGTGTGTTTCTGAAAATTCTAAATGAAGAACATAAGGTATGATATTTAGCTATTATTACTATTACTATTGGACTGCTGGTCACACTTCCTGTATATGTTATGACACAGAGAACCATAGAAAACAGTAAGACTGGGTGAAAACTGTTTAACAACCTGTCAAAAAACAGAAGACAATAAAAATCATGAATTCAACATTAACAAATAACATTTTTACATACAGTACTGTATTTGAATAAGTGCCATGTCACTCCAAATAGAAACTGATCTTTTTTTTCCAGGGCTGGGGTATTACTCGTTCTTTTAAGTAGCTGTTACAGCAGGTAAATCAAGTAAAGAAAGAGCAGCCAGGGATGACAAAATGATTGTGTGAACATTACTCTAGTAAAAAAATTAAATATATATATATATATATATATATATATATATATATATATACGTATATTTATTAATAGAAAGTTCCTCCTTTACTCCACTGCCATAAACAATCATCATATGAAGAGTGAAGATACCATGAGTGTAAAATATCACCCAAGTTTAACTTACTGCTTGAAAGAGCAGCGAGACTTCCGAGTGACGTACGGAATTGTGAGCGCTTGTTGACTTAACATGTCAATAGAGAAATATCTGGCAATATCTGGAGTTAAAACACTACGGGCTTCACTGACTAAAGTTCCAATAGTTGCGTAGTGCTATGAATTTGCATCTAGTCTCCACTTCCCCATGTTCGCTTACTGACTAAACTCTGGGAAGCTGCGAATATGCAACTATTTTGAGCGACTAGGATAGTCATAATCTTATGGAGCTCTTTGCATTATTTTGAATGCGTGTGCACAGGTACTTCTACTATTGACTAAGCAGAGGAGTGGTGCGAAGGTGTGAATGTGACTAGGGGAACTGCTCCAAATTCACCTGTTTGACTTTGCCACTTCAGTCTAGTGAATTGGAGGGTTGATGGCAGGGCTCCAGTTTTGCCTATGGTAACTATTCATTCAAAAGTGACAATGGGGAATGTGATTAAGTGACAACATGACCCAGGGACAAGGTGACATAGAAATAGATAGAATATTCACAGAAT
>WMED01028308.1:0-10473 GCA_019650415.1 Pipa parva | reverse complement strand
GCAAGTGTGTGGCCTAGATTTGGAGAATTCATGTTTCTCACATGGACAACTGTATGTGGCATGCTCGCGCGTCGGAAAACCTTCTGATTTATTCGTATACGCACCAGACGGAAAAAACAAAAATATAGTATATCCACAAGCACTCAAATAAATAAATAGAATTTAAATGGCACTTTCAACTGATTTGCTCGTGAAAATAAATAAATATTAATAAAAAGGACACAATGCAAATTGATTTTTTTTTACATAACGAGTTTTCTTGAAATTCCTTTTTTCTGATATCGCAGCAACGCATGACGGGTGTATATATATATATTGCAATGCTCAGCCCATAACACTTGCTATCCTGGAAAAGAAGATTTATAAAGCAAAACACCATTAAAGAAACTTCCCTGGGGAGAGTATTTAATTAACTCTCATTATTTCCACTGTACTCTATGGAAAGGGCACAATAATAGCATTGTGCTTAACAGAACTAAACTCTTGGATTGCATGTTGGACAGAAAGCAATATCACAGGCAGAGTTCACAGAATGAATGACAGCACTGCACATTCCCTTATTTGGTACCTGTATTCGCATACAAGAAATGAATGTTTTAATATGAACATCTGTTATTGTTAGAGACTTAGCAGATAACTACATTTGTTATTTTTAGAGCTAAAGGAAGAGTGCAAAATGGTCTATATTTTGTTTCCATGGAAATGTCAGTTTATTATTTGGTAGCAAGAGGGTTACACAGTAACGCTGCCAAAGTTTTCCCCAGTCTAGTAACCCATAGCAACCAATCAGTAGTGAGAATTTAGGTCTGTTGCAGTTAACAAACATTAGCTTGGTTCTGTGCTATGGGTTAACTTTAATGTTTCCACATAATTCCCTAAGTGTTCATTCCTAAGCAGACATTATAACAATCTATAGTTGCAGAGGGTTCATTATAAGAATCTGATTTGGGGGTTAATCTCTAAAGTCCAAATTCAACTTTCAGGACCTAATTCACCATTGTACGAAATGAGCTGCGAAGCGTTTGGCTCACTTCGCACATGGTGTTATGCGCATGCTGATGTCCTGTGCGCGGACATCAGCATGCGCATTAAAGGGATTCCCCTCCCGGCAAGAGCACTCGAGTCTCCTCACCGGGAGGGGAATTCCTTTAATGCGCCCGCTGATGTCCGCATGCAGGACATCAGCGGGCGCATAATACTATTTGCGAAGTGAGCCGAACGCTTCATGGCTCACTTCGCACAATGGTGAATTAGGGCCTCAAATTCTCAAACAGCGGATTCCCATAGCAAATTCCGCGACTGTGACAATTCTCCCATTGTAAATGCACGACTGCGCCAACTTTTAAAGTTGCAGCTGTGACAATATTTCCATAGTAAAGTCGCAACTGTGACAATATTCTCACTATAAAGACGCGACTGCGACAGTAGCAGTCTATTGCTTCTGTCTTTAGCTGGCGAATTCACACCTTTACGCAGCAATTCGGACTTTAGTGAATATCTCCCCCTGTGTTTTTGTTAGGGCTTGCTTGCACATTTACCTATAAATGAGCGCAGCACTGTGCCAATGTTAATTCTCGAGATATACACCACAGAGTACCTCCTTAGCCCTTGACCCTGATATCATTATGAATCTGAAACCAAAAATTGTTTTAGTCAAACTTTTGCAATATACTGTATGTTTAATATTTAGTTTCTATTATTCTGCTATCAACAACATATTTCTTGGATCCTTCTATTATTTGTCTATGTAGAAACCCACACAATTATTGGGGGTTATTTATCAAGCATTTTTGGGATTTTTAAAGATCAAAAATAACTTCATTATCACCGGGAGGTGATCATTTTTTGATATAAAAAAAATGCATAAAAAAGTTATTTCTTACATGGCAAAAAGAGTATTTTTAAATAGGCAATACCGACATAATCAAATAAAGTCTGTTCTTCCAGCAATAGGCTTTTAAAAAACCTTTTCGACTTTGATAAATATCCTAAATTGTAGTTTTGTAACATTTCAAGATTGTTTTATTGTTGAAACCTACTCTGTAGATTAAAAGCATATTCTTCGCTTATACTCTGTTAAAAGGTATAATGGCTTATTTATGAAAGTCCGAACAAAACCGCACAGCTTCTTATCAAACTCTGCCATATTGCGATTTTGTGAATAATTTGATACCTTATTAGGGTCATGGACTTACAAAGCTCTACACATTACCATGTGTGCACGTAAACATGACTTTTGCCTATTTACCAAGTGTGGCACTGCGTGGAAGTAATGAATTGGGCAAGGTATACTGCTTCAAATTCACTGTTTTGATTTCACCAGATCAAATGGTGAAGGAGGAGGCTGATGACTTCGCGCCATAAGGAGACTGTGCACTCAACATGACCCAGGAATACAGTCAGATTCACATCACTACACATCCTACTACTGTGTGATTGACTACGCCACACTAGAGAAGGAGTTGCGTCCAACCCTGTTTTGCTTTTTCACTATGGGAATCCACTGCTTAGTAAATAAGTAGCTAATTTGTGGCTATTGGACTGTAACAATTCTAAGGGAGGCAAATTCACTTCGACAGTGAATTTCAGGGTCAAGGGCTAAGGAGGCGAGAGATACTCTGTGGTGTATATCTCGAGAATTAAAATTGGCACAGTGCTGCGCTCATTTATAGGTAAATGTGCAAGCAAGGAAATATAATTATAAACAGAGCTTTATCTTAATTTATCCTTAAACAGACAGTAGGAGTATATTGTTTCAGAATTATGCAGTAATATGGAAATATATGACAAGATCTACTGGTATATTAATTAAAGAAAACATTTGTTTGGTTAGTATTATGTTCATTTCTTGCATGTTTATCTGCATTATATGAAATGTCAGAACATATGTGCTGCTCTAAATATGCCAGACAAGACTTATTTCATAACCATCACTCTCTGCTGGGGCGCTGACAATACATACAGGGGATTACTGACTAAAGTCCGAATTGTCAGGTAAAAGTGTGAATTTGCCACTTCCCTATATTCAGGTATTCAGCAAACTCTGTGATGTGGTGAAATCGCCAGCTAATGACAGTTGCACACTACACAATAGACTGCTACTGACGTAGTCATGAATTTGCTGTGGGAATACTGATGCAGTTGCAAATCAGCTATGGGAATTCACTTTTTAGTGAAGAGGGAGTAGGGAATCAGGGCGTAGCCACCTGAAATTATGAGAACTCACTTCAACAGTCAAATTCTCTCTTTGATCAATAACCCTCAAAGAATAAAGCATGTTTTTGTATGTGATGTAGAAGCTGTTTAATAAAAGATTGTCAACAAAGAACTTTAGTTTATTTTCTTCCCTTTCTATCTTATTTTTTTGTTAATATTTGCATGCTGCATCTCTTCAAAACAAAAACGTATTTCCTCTCCATACCAAATAATCTGTAAGAAAAAGAGTGTCTGACTATAGCACAACTGAGCTCCAAAATCACAACATTGCCAAGAACCGCCCCTTTCTCTTTCGCTCTACTTCTAACACCCTCATGCACGCTCTCATCCTATCCTGCCTGGACTACTGCAATGTTCTTCTATCCATTTAGACTGTAAGCTCTATGGGACAGGGACCTCCAACCTCTTGTGTCAACCTCAACATAGCACTTAAAGTGAAGAATCCTTGTGATATTATACTGTATTGTTTAATGCACTTTTCCCATGTCTGTATTTTATTTTTATTACTGAACTGTACAGCGCTGCGTATGTCTGTGGTGCTTTATAAATAAAATTATACATACATACATACAAAATCAGTGATTCATGTTTTCTTTTAGACTCATAACAATAATGATTTGGTTCTATAAGTGAAAATAATCTTAACTTGAAGAAGTACATTAAAACATACTATAGCAGGTGGATAATAAAATGTTTTGATAGTCCTTCTTTTGGAATCTTTAATACTGTTTGGTTAATATGTGATTAAAAACTCATGGAATTCCATATTTCAATCCCCTTTGCTTCTAACAAAAGGCAGGACTGCATAGGAGCATATACAGACAGACGGGGTCCTTAACTGTACTGTATAGATGGGGGGGTTAAATGTTTTTTGATAAATGGGAGTGTAAAACCAAGCGCAAGTGAACCAAGTAAATGGAGTAGATTTTGCACCTATAAATAGTAAAAGGCAAATCACTGTACCTATTAGTGAGATTCTTCAACTCAACTAGTAAACTACTAAAATCTGCAGCCCATGTCCCAGGCTTAAAAGAACAGTAACACCAAAAACTGAAAATGCCTCAAATGCAATTATAGTTAATATATATCAGCAGTTCTCAACCTGGGGGTCGCACGACCGTCCCACGGGGGTCGAGAACCGCTGCGGCACCCGGAAGCGCCCACAGGACCCTTCTTATAAGGGTTACTGTGGGGTGACATCGGCCGAAAATGTCACTACTTGATGCGCGTACGTGATGACGTTCGGGCAAAACGTCACCACGTGACGTCACAGCAGGGGGTCGCGGTCTCAAAAGGTAGAGAACCGCTGCTATATATAGTCAATCTGTGCTTTCAAAAATTCTAATTTGTGTAGAGAAAGTAAGTTATTTAGCTAATTAGCTTTAAAAATTTGGCTTTAGGGAATAATTCCTGTATATCAGGATTTGGGAACCTTTTTGGCAGAGAGAGCCATGAACGCCACATATTTTAAAATGAAATCTGTGAAGAAATCGCAAACAAAGAGCACCTAATAGTGCCTTATTAAAAAAATAAAATATGAGCGGAGCCGCGGAGGAGAAGCCCAAACATACCAGTATAGTATTATAAATGTAAGTCTTGTGAAAAAAATTGTGCACGAAACCAAGATGTGAACTTTTAATGCCGCAAGAGCACCACCATATAGTGAATATGGGATACAATAATCCTATATGCTTAACAGATGATCATAATATAATAAATCTTCACATTAGATAGGGCTCATTCAGCTGTAAACTGGAAACTTTAAAACACTCTTATACAGTTTGGTAATCCAAGTAGATTAAAGAAAAAAAAGAAGAAAAAGCTTCCATAGCATAACATTTTTTTAAATATTTTTTTATTTTCATATTATTTGCCCTTTAAATTTATGTAGTTTTCAAGAATCAGAGGAAATTGGATTTGATCTAGCCAGATCTGAAGCCTTGCGGTCATGTAGATTTTTTATTAAAGACCTGAGGGCGAAATTTAATAAAATTGAAAATATCGATATTGGCCAATTTTTACAGATATCGTGATTTGCCGGTATCGATATCACGATATCGGCAATATATAAAATTTTAGCGATAACCTGGATTTTTCCATAGAAATGAACAGACTAACAGATTTCGATCGAATTTCAATATTGCAAAATCGGTAATACGATATCATGATATAAAAAAACGGCCGATATCGGTAATATTGATATTGCAATATCGGTAAAAATTGGCCAATATCACCATATTGATATTTTTGATTCTATTAAATTCTGCCCCTGGAATACAGCAAAACAAGCAAATCAAAGATTTGGTAAAAACTTATATTATACTTATTAATGAATTCAGATTCCAGCATTTTGAAATCAAATAAAAAATTGTGTTTACATTACATACAGCACACAAGAATCATGCAGCAGCCATGTATGTTACATACCTTTTATCATGTTTGCAATGGGGACCCAAATCTTTTTTAGCGGATCAAAATACTCTGCTTCCTGTGCTGGAGCACCTTTCCTGTAACCTCCCAAGGAGTAAACACAACCGCTCAATGTTACCGAACAGTGGTAATACCTTGCATGTAGCATAGGACATCCTTTAGTCCATTCATCCCTTTCAGCATTGTAGATCCAAACTGTATTAAGTGCTTCAATGTTATCAGTTCTGTAACCCCCTGTGATATAAATATTTGGACCTAAACATGTGGCACTGTAACTCTCCCTGGTATGATCTGGCATATCAGCTCCTTGTATCCAATTATTACTCACCGGATCCCACACGTGCACTTCTGACAATGGATGCCAATAATATCCTCCAACAACAAACATGCTGGCTGTTGACCTTTTGGAAATATCTTGTGCCTTAGGCCTTATAGAGTAGTAGAGCAAGGACTGGATTCGATTTTCATTAAGCAAATGTTTCTTGTGAAACTCCAAAGAAGTCTGTAAATAAATATCATCAATCTCAATTTTAATGCACTTCAGCAGCTCATTAATATATTTGATGCGCTTCTGGGTATCATGGGCTAACCACCTGGCAAGTGGCTTTAGCAGAATCTCTTCCTTGTCAATATTTAAGTTGTCCTGGGAAAAAATATACAAAATCTTCTCAAAGCTGATTTCTACAAATTCATCTTGCATCCACACTTCCTCAAACCTAGACACAATGAATCTTCTTGCCTCCTTCTCCAAGTCTGGACAAACATGGAATTCTGCAAAAGAGTGCATCCCCAGGCAGTTGTCAGCATCAAGATGTCTCACAAGGAACTGCTCACAGGCCTCTTTAACAGAGACAAAGTGTAGCTGGTCAGAAGCTTGGAGAAGACTCTGCACATTTCTTGGGGTTATCACAATCTGCCCTGTGTATGCGTAGTTCAGCAGGGCGTCCAGGATGGTGTGGTCAATACCAGAAAGCTTGATCTGATTTTTAGACTTTTCTTTCATATCTGCTGTAAACATTACTTTGAAGTAATGACTGCAGGCTGCCAAGGCAACTTTGTGACAGTGAAAGATCTCACCGGAAGAACTGGCCAAGGTGATGTCCGTAAACAGACCTTCTTTGTAAAAGGCTTTAAAAGACTTGAGGAAATCCACGTGGTGAGATGCATCACTGTAAATAAAGCAATACTCCTCCTGCTCCTTTAGTGACATTGCTGGGAAAACAATAAGCACAGGTGTAAATAACCCTTTCTGTTCAGCCAGTGATCACTGTGGCACATGCACTAAGCAGTAACTGCTTGGGTACCAATACCGAGGCTATCTGGTCTCTCTCTCTCTACAATAAGCTGAATGCAATAGCATATAGAGGAATTACTCCAGCAAGGTGAAGTCTCAGGGACTAAGCTGAGTGAGTTCCCATCATCCCCTGCAAGGCAGCTTGTATTAAACAATGTAGCACAGTCCAGATGCAATAATTCTGCCAAACAGGTTATGGAAATGTCAGGAATTTATGTACAACTCCCCCTTTTTGCATCAAGATATGAATAATAAACTGAAAAATAAACATCCCTCAACATGCAATGTTTATACTGTTATTATTCCTTCACCAGAAACAATGCCTTCCCCCCCCCCCCCCCCCCCCCCCCCCCCCCCCCCCCCCACACACACACACACAGTCAGCAGCACCAAGTGCAATGACACAATAGGGAGTGTATGTAGTATCTGCAGCTACATAAGGGGAACACAGGGATGTGATAACTATAAATCTACTGGCATCAGTTGCTCTTCAGATATTGGTGGGATTATCAGTGATCTTTCAGCCTTAACCTGAGCTTTGTAATATCTGCCCCCCATTGACTCTGCATCAACATAAGGTGCATTAATAAGCATCCAATACTGGCTATTGCAATAGAAACATCAGTCTAGCCAAGCCAGTAAAGTCCAACAGAAATGTTGCATTGACTTAGGGTTAACCCTATAATATGTGCACCCAGGGGCACCTTCCTACACCCTGAGATTCTTTTTTAATCTGAACAAACTTCTAAAATGAAATCATCATTACTAAAGTGAAATGAAATGACTGTAATTCATTATTAGAGAAGAATCTCACCCAAACCCAGTGTATAATTAATTGTACAAGCACATCCATTCATTTCTTTGTCTGTAAGTAAGGCATCACACAGTGCAGGAGAATGAGTCCCCTGCTGCGATTTTACTCATTCTGCCAAGCGTTTAACATAATACACACTGACAACAGAGCATTACCTGCTAAGCGGCGCTCTCCACCAGGATGCCAAGGGTTAATGTATGTGCAGCAGAATCGCTTGCGAGACCGAGATTAGTCGCAGCGCCACCTCCTCCTTGTTGACCATCTTTGGAATCGGCAGCATGTGTAGGGAATGGGACTGGCGTCTTGTTGTGCAGAGGAGGAGGAGGAGGGAATGTCACATCCTATTTTGGTATCTCAGCTGCTCCTCCATTCACTGCTCATTCCATCCTCCCCCCCACCCTTTTATTTTCTGCACCTACAGTGTCACCCTCTAAAGGTCACAGTACCTGATCCTCACTATATCCCTTAATATGATTTGTGTTACAATCGATATTAACAGATAATCATATTATATGTATGTATGTATGTATGTATAATTTTATTTATAAAGCGCCACAAATTTACGCAGCGCTGTACAATTCAGCGATACAAGTACAATACAAACAAGCGAAAAGTGCATTAAACAATACAAGTAAAATATAAGAAGGATACATCAAATTAAGTGCTAGGTAGTGATTGACACAAGAGGTTGGAGGTCCCTGCCCCAAGGAGCTTTCAATCTAAGTCAATCAATTTATAAGGTACAGCAGAGAAGATGCAGCCATAAACTTCTCATGAGATAAATATAATACTGTATATTATGTATTGGCACACTCACTGACACATATTATTATAAGCACCAGTTCTGTGCCTATAGGAAAGAACTGATCAGTAAGTCGCACACTAGAATATTCAATGGAAACTCTATATTAGGTTTGCTCCATCCATCACAACAAATGCCTTATGAACAAGGGGTATTTTTAAAGGGGAACTCAAATGAAAAATGATGAATTCCTAAAAAAAATTGTAAAGTGCTGTAAAGCTGAGTAAATAAGGGCACCCCCAGCTTGGGGGGGGGGGGGGACCACATTAAGAAAAATATTGCTCAGGAAAGGTAATTAGTTATTTTAATTTTCATGGTAAGTTAGAAAATAATTTGAAGCTTGTAAAAAAAACAAAACCCGAATTAGACTGTAGATATTTTTCAGGAGTATACAGTAAACACATTATATCCAGGATACATCTAATACACAGCAGTAATGAAATACTTTTGAGAGTTCAGTTCCTTTAAAGGAAACGTACTGTGCCCTGGAGAGGTGGCATACCGCAGACAGTCTTCATCAGTGTCCAAAATAAGGCTAAAATGTATGAATGTATGATGAAATGTGTAAGCTTATGACATGTACTATGGAAAGTGACGCATGTCTGGATGCAACATAACCTATAGGTTCATTAACTATTCACATCAGTTGCACCTTTATCTATTCTTCATCTGATCATCACCTGCGTCTTCATCCCCACTTATGAATTTTGATCACATAAGCTTTAAAATGGGCACTAACCCTTCATAACCATCAGGGTTCATAATACACTAATAATAACTTTGATTGGAATAAGCTCCTATTTACAATGCAAAATGAAAATTCAGTTACACATTCCTACTGTAATCTCATTTTACACCTCCAATCCTCACTTCTTTGATCCTGAGTGTCAATTTGCTTAAACTGAAATGTACACTCAATTGCAATGAACATCCTAATCAGCCCAGTTGATAATCAACACTGAAATGGAACACTTTCAGTTAGTGCCATTTTAAAGGGCATATGATACCATGGGGCTGAGACACCACTGGAGGTGCTGTAGTGCCCCGGGATCACATTACACCTCGAGGCACTAAGGGGGGTATTCACTATGTTCCGAAGTGAGGTGCGTAGTGTTCACCTCACTTCGGAAAGACTGAAATGCTCATGCTGATGTCCCCCATTATGTGTGGGACCAACGTCACAAACATAGACCTGGAAATGAGCACAATGGCGATATATTCATCGCCACATCTACAATGCGGAAAATTTGTGTCCGATCTGGACTCTTACGATGCTCATGGACTTACAGACCCCTCTTCGCATTACTTTGTGTGCACATAACTTTTGACTATATACCAATTACCTGAATGTGTAGAAGTGGTCAATTTAGCAATGTGTACTGCTCCAAATTTGCCAGTTTGACTTTGCCCAATCAAAGTGGAGAAGTAGGGGGTTGATGACAGGATGTGGCATACTGCAACATCGTGAACTAGAGATATGGTGACATAGAAAGGGATGTAGTATTCACTTAGTACAGTTAGTGGGACATTGTGAGGATGATGTCACAGCACTTTACTGGTGGAATTCCCATCACTTCACACCCTAATACTATTCGACTGACTATCCGCATTACTCAAGAAATCACATCCAACACAGATCGCACTTTAAGGAATAACCCTTAAAATCTTTTACAGGCTGTTATCACAACAGCTGCTTAAAGACTAAGGGGGGAATTCACCATTGTGCGAAGTAGTGCGAACAGTTCGGGCGACTGCGCCAGTCGCATTGCCGAGGTTTGCCTGACCTCGCGACCATTCAAGTCAGTTTGCTAAAATGCTCGCCAGCTCACTTCTCTCAACAGGTGGACATCGGCGAAAACTTGAATGCCATATCAGTCTAATGTCTTCTAAGAGTCCGGCAGTGTCCGCCTGTTCGGC
>WMED01028307.1:0-10473 GCA_019650415.1 Pipa parva | reverse complement strand
ACTGCTTCTACTATGCTGCACCTAAATCCTCCCACTATACTGCTTCTACTATGCTGCACCTAAATCCTCCCAGTATACTGCTTCTACTATGCTGCACTCAAATCCTCCTATTATGCCGCACCCAAATCCACTGTGCTGCATCCTATATATACCTGTATATATATATATATATATATATATATATATATATATATATATAATTTTTTTCTTTAGTTTTGCTTCAATAGGATATCTTTTCAGCAGTTGTAGTAAAGGGAGACTGCCATTAAAACCTCAGAGTTGTAGTGTACAGTTTATAGATCAGTGTAACAAATAGTCAAAGAAGTTGAATGTTTTATTACTGCGCTTCTTCAGCATCACGTTTTTCACTAGTGCAATCAATTAACTCCCACTGCTCATCATGAAAGAGCTGTTTGCTTCAGTGTAATAGCTGTTATTTTAATGGAGCCTGAATTAGTTAGTTTTTCTGGTGCAGTGTGAATAAATAGCAGCAGAGAATGATTATGCATTCACTGTCTGTGCCCAGTGGAGCTTGCAGTCTAACTCACAACTCCATATCCTT
The DNA here is from genome assembly GCA_019650415.1 of Pipa parva. NCBI lineage: Eukaryota > Metazoa > Chordata > Amphibia > Anura > Pipidae > Pipa > Pipa parva. The sequence continues at coordinate 9,911 of WMED01028307.1, read as the reverse complement.
CTGGTGAAATAAACACAGACACAGTTATGTCATAGGGGCCTGGGGTATGGTTCGTGATAGATATAATTTTAGGAAGGGGAGGGGCATAACATGTTTCATGCCAATTATAAGTTGAAAGTACAGAAATACACAATACTCAAATTACATAATAATAATAATATATAATTAACAGCTTTGTGACTTTAAAAACTTTATAAAGAATAGCTTTAAAATGAACTGATTTAAATACATTTTGGAACAGAGTATTCTTTGTGTTTGTCCTACTAATTTCATGCGAGTCAGTAGGTATTGTATGATTTGCTTACATTCAGGCTTATTAAAGTGCTCTATGTGTTGTGCTCACACATTCATAAAATGTGATCAATCAACAGTGTATTTACAAATGTTCAGCTAATCTGTAGCATGCTTCACTGTTTCTGTCCTGCACTGGAATCTCAAAAGAATTGGCTTATATTCAGGGGGTTATTCACTAAGGTGTGAATTCAACTGTCCCATAGCAAATCCACAACAAGTTCCACATTGTAAAGTCATGACAATTTTTTAATGTTAAGATTGGGACAATTATTCCATAATAAAGTCGTGACTGCGACAATATTCTCATTATAAAGACACGGCTATGACAGTAGCAGCCTATTGCGACTGTCTTTATCTGGAAAATTCCCACCTATACGCAACAATTCGGACTTTAATGAATAACCCCCTCAGATTTGTATGCCCTTAATTGACTTGGCATCATTAGCTTTGAAATGGCATGCTACAATACAAATTAAAATTGCAGTGAAATTGTATCAGTTGCATCCTAGAATGAAATTATTTGTCTTAAATGTGTTTGAAGCCAGGCACCTTAGGCACCTTGCACACAGGGTAGCATGGAAAACCAGCTTAGGGTTGTTTGGTCACTGCACCTTTACCAGTACAGCAGTTTTATCTCACTTTATGACTAAGATACACACTAGTTGTATAACAATAAGATTACTTGTTGCAGCCTATGGTGTTGTTAACCACCCACTGTTTTCGTCAGTGTTGCTTGGCAAACTTACCGCACGGTGCTTTCGATGAGAGACTAATGCAAAGGCAAAAAACTGTAATCTCAAATAAGTTAAAATATTAAATATCTCTTTTATTTATTTTTAAACGATAAAAATATTTGAGAGTGATAATTTAATTTTAATGAATTACATTAAAACCATGAAAAGGTAAAAGGGCTATTTTAGCTGCTGTCAAGAAATTACACACCTGCAAACAATGCATTCTGTTACAAGCTATTTGGGGGACACCCCCATAGGTGATCACCACATTAGTAACTTCCCTCCTCTGCACACGAGTGGATGCCCAATGCACAATGTCTCTCTAACTGGGCTAATGCGCACATGTGTATTGCTGCGGCTGTCAGTAAAGCACAGATCAAATGCATTTACAGTTACTATATATTCAATCTGTGCTTCCAAACTTTCTAAATTGTGTCTATAAAGTAAGATATTTAGCTTCAAAAATTAGGCTTTAGGACAAGCTTCCTGTATATGCTTTATATAAATCACCATAGTAAACAATGGGACTGGACAAGGTCTGTTTAGAAACATGGCTGCTATCAGTAAAGATAAGAACAGACACAGAAAGCAATAAAATTAATGATTTCTTACCTCAAAGATAACAATTTTACAAGCGCTGTATTTGAATTACTGCCATGTCAATCCAAATGGCAATTTGTATTTATTTATTTATTTTTGGTGTTACTGATCCTTTTAGTTTAAATCCTCATTATTACCTAAAGCAGTCCTTGTCAAAACTGCATGTTAGTACTCCTTTAAGAAAGACAACAGATGGTGGCTACGGGTTAGATAACCCAAGGGTTCATCAACCTGCGCGAGGATGGTGGGATAATATCACCTTAGCTATCACCGATTGCTTCTTGTTTTGTATGTAAGATATATTATATTTTAGATTTATTGGCTCTTTAATGCATCCTGGCACAAGAGTTATAGAGCAAGGCTGAATACTGAAACCCGTACTCTACAAAATCAAAACTAATGAGTGGTTACTTCCTCTTTAATGATATACTATTATAGTACTTTGTAGAGAAAAAAAACACTGGCGCTTCATAAATAAAACCATAATAGCTGTAATATCAATAATAATACAGAATTATGACATTTGGGATATACCGGTAACAGAATGATTGTGTCCTTTTAATTTTACATTTCTTTTATATAAAAGAAAGATGGAAATAAAGAAACAGTTTGATATATATTTATATTTATTACTTTTTTTTACCCGTTTTGCCCGTTACTTTGTAAGGTTATCTTACTGTAGTCTGCAGCTTCCATGATCCTCTGTGGAACTGTAGTGACAAAATATAGTGTGTAATACAACCTACTATCTCAGATACTCAGTGGATGGTTTCTCGCTTCCCAAGTGGAGAATTGTCTTTAACCCTTTTGTGCACCAATTTACTGAATGCATCTTTCTAATGCTTTGATGGTTGAACTATTTATTTCCAGGATGCATACTTGAACATCAGACTTTCACAGTCTAGCAGCAAAGTTACATACTGGACATTTCAGCATCAGTTTAATTTAATACTTAACCAGCCCAGGGGCAGGGGGATACTACCAGTGAGGGATACAACAGGCATTACCATTGGGACATCTCACCTGTTTTTCTTCTTTCTTGCAGGTGTATCTCCCAGAATTTATGTACTAGATCCTAAAATAAAGCAAGCACAGTAGCAGTTTTCTGATGTAATACTGCTGCTGCGCTTGCTTTATTTTACTAATCATACAGGAACAGGAAATGAAGAGGAAGATATTGATAAATTAATCTGAGCAGGGGAAGCACTGGAGCATAAAACAGCAATTGGTAAATATCTCCCCCTTCCCCCTTTAATTTTCTTTTAATGTCAGTAAGAAAATATTTGAGATCAGTAAAAAAATATGGATCTGGATGTGTTACTTTTCAATAGTTATTGTATTTTCATTCTAAGTATGATATCTGGCTTTAAAAATTAGGCACACTTCCTGAATGTGTGTCATCGAAGGCTCCATAGAAAACAATAGCAATGGGTAACATCTGTTTAACAACATGGCTGTTAACAGTAAAAACAGACAGAAAGTAATAAAGTGCTGTACAGTGCTGTGTAAATTGATGGCTCTTTATAAATAAATGTAGACATACATACAATAAAACTCATGAATTTAACGATAAAATTTTTTAAATAAGAGCTGTATTTAAATAACCACCATGTTATTTCTATTGGGAATTTTTATATTTTGGTTTTAGCTACTTTGTATCTTTCAGAAATAATGGTAGTGCATATTAAAATATCATTAAAGGCAGTAGTGATCACAGCACAGTGATCTTGGAGTGCCCCACTGGTCACAAACAATTGTATTACCCATTCAGCAAATAATTCCTCTCATGGGCTCTAAAGAATATCACTATATAAAAGGGACAGGAGCTGCATGCTTCTAGTTACTCCTCCGCTGACACTTTTTGTGTTAAGCGTTAGAATGTGAGCTTCTGGGATACGAGATTCCTTCTTGCCAAGCTGTGATTAAACTTGTTCTGTACTAACAATGTCTGTGTGTTTAGCACTAAGCATACTGTCACTGTTCATTACAGCAATAACATTAAATAAGCTGACGTGTTGATTAATGAGTTGGGTGGGGAGAGATTTGGGTTATATTACTGATTCCCTGTCTGCTATTTGATTAAATCATGTCTCAGGGGCTGGATAGAGATGGTGAGTGAATGCATAGCAGCTCAGCAGGTAAAGGCAGGTTCCACATTTGTTGAGTGACAGAATTAATCTCCATTTCACAACATCTGAAATCTTTGTTTAATTTCGGTCTCCTAAGCGTCTTCAGTGCAAGCCAGGCATTGCACACTGCTGCAGCCATTAAAGGGGCCCGCAAGCCTTTAACAGGATTCCGTACCACTGAGCAAAATAGGATCTGTCTATATGTTCATTTTGAATTTCAGATACAGAATTATTATGAATCTGACTTAATATCAGAGTTGCAAATTAGTTTTGTCTCAAACTCAACCCAACCCTGTATTGTAAAGGGCCACGATTGGTACAATTCAATACTCTACAATATGTTAATAAAAACTATGTGAAGAGGATAGTGTACAAACCCACACCCATGAAATAAAGGATCCTGACTGATAGTGGAGGAAGTATAGAAATCACTGTCCCAGACAAGACATGGCAGAATCTACTGTATGTAGCTAGAACACATTTATACTGTATAAGTAAGGAATGTTTTGGAACAGGTATTTGACATAACATTTTATTCTGTAAATAATACCAGTAGGCAAATCATAGAGAAAGAACTTGGTGTTGATCTAAGAAGAGCATAAGTTATTAAGACACCAGGAATGTATTTTGTTTTCGTTACCTGTGTAAAACATTATATCATTGATTATTATCAAGTATCTCTTTAAAGGGTATATTAGAAAAACTACTCTTTCTGCATTTTTTTGTACATATGCTTTAAAGTAAAACATAAATTAGGGGTACGTTTTGGATAAATGATAGTTTAGTTAAAAGGTACTAGAAAGCAATCGAGGCAAATTCATCAACAGGAGCAATCGTTTACAAAGGTCTAGTAACACATAGAAACCAATCAGCAGTCAGCATTGTCTGGTGTAAGGAAGCAAGGTTCATAAAAGACAAACTGTGATTGGTTGCTATAGGTTACTAGACATCTGTAAAATTTGCCCCGTTGATGAATAACCGTTATGCAAATAAAATATTCATTATTATTCATTGTTATCTTGCCACTGCACGGTAAATTTAATTTCAGGGGAATTCCAAATGGGATGGCTAAAAATTAGAAGTCATGCGGGATGTTCCACCTCTGTATAAAGCCCCCACATATCATAGCCAAAATGTACAAAATATTGCCATGATGTACACAGTTTAAGGATTAAGCATTCCTTTCACTGCTTACAAGAATGTTCCAACAAATCTCAAACTTCGTCAAGGTCCACTCATGTCTAAATATAAACAGTGTTGCTCATTTTATACTGTCTATTTGAAATAAAGTTTGGATATTTTAGCCCTTTAAGAAGTTAGTTTATATTTATTTCAGTATTTGTCGGCTAGATTCACAGCGAAAGATTTAACGTGAAAATACACGTATGAGGATTCAGTTATTATCTGGATTAGGAAATTTGTCTGTTGTAAATTTACATTTGTATTTTGAATTCTTTTATTGCCTTTGGGTTAATGAGTTGGCATAAAATACCTGTCCCTGTACCAGATTCCATATAGAATTTCCATTCTGATATAGTAACAGCAGACTCAGAAACTGGATAGTGCATGAATATTAATTTATATTAATTCAATATTTAGTTGTTGCAGCAACCATATTTCCTGTTGAACTATCCCAACACTACATAAAGGACAAGAAAAACATAACAGATAAAACCACTGATAGACATGTATTTTAAAGGGTCACTAAAACATGCAAAAAAGTGCTTTCTATTTATTAGCCACTTAGGGGGTTATTCACTAAGGTGCGAATTTGCCAGATAAAGACAGTCTCAATAGGTTGCTACTGTTGCGGTCGTGTCTTTATAATGAGAATATTGTGGTAGTCGTGACTTTATTTTGAGACAATTGTCAAGACTTTACAATGGGGAAATTGTAGCGGATTTGCTATTGGAATCCGCTGTTTGAGAATTCGACAGTTGAATTCGCACCTTAGTGAATAACCCCCTTAGTATTAAGCACCTGGGGATATTTATTAAGGTAATTTTGACTTTTTGCTCGCAATTTGATTTGTTTCACGGTTTTTCTCTCTTTTTTTTTCCGCCTCATTTTCGCTTTCCCCTAATTTACGTATGTAGAGCCAAATAAAATTTATTGATATCGAGAAGAATCAGTATTGATAAATATTGACGCATTAACACAGCTACACTTTACATTACTTTCAATGGAGCCCTTTTTGATCGATATCGCCAATTTTTCCACCAGGAACACAGAAAAATGTTAGAGCCCCATCTCCATAGGGAATAATGGATTTTACCCACCCTCAACCAGGCAAACACTTGTTAAAATGAAAAATAGTTGAAAGGGGCTTAATAAATGTCAATATCGCTGATAATGTTAATGCAGGGAAAGGATATTCCCTTTAAGTAAATATCCCCCCCAAGTGTTAAAATGAGAGGTTTAGGGTTATCGATTTTGCCAAATAATCATAGCAATGGAAGAACAAACAAGCAGTTGGAGCAGAAGTTACCAGCTAATCCCACCCCCTTCTCCTGTTACCTCTGTGCAGACTGGTACTTGTATGCAGCATTTAGATTACTAAGAAGCTTTTTACACTCAGCTATTTTAATCTGTTTTTCTCCAGTTTTACAATCTCTCAAGAAAATCAGTATTTATTGTTAGCAAATGAATGGGGATGCCTTGTGCTAAGTTTCCTGAATAAATGAAAGTGAATTATATTGGTTTAGAAGGGGGAGCATGCTCAGTTAGTGAACAGAGTCCTTGGCGAAGGGAGGAGGGGGCTAGGATTAGCTGAAAACCTCTGCTCCAAGTGCTTGTTTTTTCTATTGCTATCATTGTTCTGCAAAATCAGCAAACCTAAACCAGTTGTTTTAACACTTTTTGCACTTAAACCTAGGTGTCCAATAACTATAAAGCACTTTATTTACAGGCTTTAATGTCCTCCTAAACCAGTATGTTTCTGTTACAATCCCACTAAATTAGACCTTAAATCAGCTATTAGTTTAGGAAATGGTCACAGATTTGAAGATTTGTAAAACATTTCCTTTCAAATACTGCATGAAAGATAATGCAGATAAGCAGAGTATTTTGGCGTTTGATCACTTTTTCTCTATCTTACACAAGAGTTCAAGTGCTGATGACATAGACGCTTCGCAGGCCCACAGCTGCAGGGTAGAATTATTCAAAACCTGAAGCTGATGAGTGTATGTATGTTTATATTCATGCTTATTTCTGGGGTCTCTCCCTTCCTCACAAACGACTGAGATTCTTCATTATTTTGAATTTAATAAGCAAATTATATTTTGAAGGTCACTGCACCATGTAAATGACCTTAAGATCACTGGGGGACAAACACATTTGCTGTGAATGTTCCTCTTGCCTTACAGTAGGTTGGCGCCTGTTACCCAGGATGCAGCATTAAGATAAGCCCAGGACAGCAAACACTTAATGGTGACGAAGTTACATTCACCCTACACAGGCCTCTGATGTTGAAAGCTTCTTGAAATCATCCAGGCTTCAGACACTGGATGCTCTGTATCTCTCATTACTGTGTGGTTTTACAATGGGTCTGTGTACTCTGCAGACATCCATATCTAAGTATACTTTTTCCCTCTTCTGATATTCAAGTGAATAACCTCTCTAACTCTCAAGAGCTCCACATGGAGACTTAAATCCTGCCCTTAGCTTCAATGGAAACTTTAACTCCTTCCTGACTGGTTTAGTTTTTTGTAAGAAGATCTTCAAATTTCCAATTCCTTGAAAAAGGAAAAAAAAAAAAGAAAGAAAAGAAATGAACCCAAATTGGGATATTTGTAAAGACCATTTCCACCTATAACGATTATTTTTTCCAGTTTTTTTTCCTGTTAATTTCTATTTTGCTGGACTTTTCAACTCCGCTGATTTATTTAGGGTAGAAAAAAAAATCGTTAAAGATAAATATCGATCAGTTCAAAGCGCCACACTTTGCTGTGTTATCCAGTTATGTTCACCTTTTATAACTAGGCAAAAACGTTTCGACTTTTAGAAATAGCCCCCTTTAATATGAGAATGATTTCTGTTCCATTTTGTCCCTTTAAATGTTCAGACATTGGCTATTTTGGACTTATTTATATATATTTGGATTTATTAACATATGCGAGAGGTAACTATATACTCTACCTGTGATGAGATAATATTAAATATTTGAAGACTCCATTGAAACATCGACCCCCTTTTGGTCAATTGGAAATGGTAGAATACATGTACAATTTCATCAACGATGATGTTTGCCTGAGGATCCTCTTAGATATGAGAAAGCCCTTATTTAGCATTTTTATTTTTACTAATAGTAATTATGCCCTCAAATTCAACAACCTACTTATTGGTTTCAAAATGTATAACTTTTCAGTGATGTTCCTTTAAAGGACCAGTAATAGCATTCCCATTTGGATTGGCATGCAAGCTATTCAAATACAGCACATTTGTTGTTTTTCATGTTAAATTCATGGATTTTTTTTGCTTTCTATCTGTTTTTATCTTTACTGATAGCAGCCATGTTGTTAAACAGACCTCACCCAGTACCATTGTTTTCTATGGTGCTTTACCTAAAGCATATACAGGAAGTGTGTTCTAAAGCCCATTTCGTAAAGCTAAATATCTTACTTTTTATACACAATTTAGAATATTTGAAAGCATAGACTGAATATCTAGTAACTATAAATGCATTTGTGGCATTTTCATTTTTCAAGGATACTGTTCTTTTACAGGGGCACTATAGTGCTGATATAACTGCACACATACATATAAAACGCCTTTATACTAAGCCAATTGCGGACACAAATAGTTAAAAAAAAACATTTAGGGAAGAACTAATACTTGCAGGTTGCTTTCCTTAATTAGTTTTTCTGACAGCTGACATTTTCATCACCCCTCTCCCCCTCCTCTTTCTGTTCTGCAAGTCAGGCAACATGAGAAGAAAAAGCTTCCTGACTGCTATTGGTTAAACAGTGTGCTGACCTTTTGACTGCATAAATTAAACTTGGAATGCAGGAGATTACATAGGGAAAGCTGACTTGTGCACATGTGCTAAGTAGTAAGTAGGGCAAAAAATGTCCGGGGGAGGGTACCTTTTCATGGAAAACTGGCCAGTACACTTCACACACACATTTCCTGGTGCAGGAGTTTATCAGTGCTACCTACTCAATCATTCTGTGTCACATGAAACACCTACTGGGGAGAAATGCTTCTCACTAAGGTATAGTATTGCATTTGTAAAGATGTATTTTGACTATAGTTCCCATTTAAGTAACTTGGTTATTTTTTAACGTCTCAGCCCCCTTTATACAGGTATTTTTCTTTTAACTGTACGCATGAAGAAAAATGTACAAAATCACCAAGGCATGTAATACATTATTTATCAACTCCAATGGTTCGTCTGTCAAGCAAAAGAATTTGACTTTTTTTTTATAGTGTGGATTTTTTTTGGACCGAAAATGAAATAAAGAAAGAAAGGCTGGGATAACAGAATCCAAAGAAAATACCAAGTAAGCACCTTCTGTTTTCAGCGCTGGATACGGGATCCTGTTATTACTTCAGCTTCTGACAGAGAATAATTTGTCCAGGTTTCAAAATAAACACAAATGATTATTTCTCAAATAAGGACGCCTTGAACCATATAAGCCCGATTAGAGAACTGGTTCTGGGCAATCTGACTGGTTTGGATAGAAAATTCTTTTTTCCCTTTCTCATTTTCTTTAACTGTAGTTTTCTCCTTTTTTATGTCTGATAAGCTTTTTACTGGATATATTGTTACTGAGCCTGCAAAGTTCACCTTTTATCAGGCTTTAATCATGCATGAATTCAATACTCGTTATATGTTAGCTATTATGATACAGATTAAAAATTGAAAGAAAAAAAGACTTTGGGGGAAAGTGCCTACCACGCCTAGAATATATTTGGCTCCAATCCGGCCACAGAGATATTAAAGGTAAAGTATCATGCAGGAGTTCTAAAGGAATATATATTTATGTACTGACTTGTACAACTATATTTCTATATGAATAAACACTGATGGGGTAGACATGGTGCATGAAGACCATTTACAATTTTATACTTAGTTCAGGAATGGTGCAGAGTGCAGACACCATTCCTATTATATATATATATATATATATATATATATATATATATATATATA
>WMED01028306.1:0-10473 GCA_019650415.1 Pipa parva | reverse complement strand
AAAAAAAAAAAAAAATAGTATTTAAAAAAAAATCAATAGAGTCAAATGAAATATATTAACTGCAGGTGTATTACGCATGTGGTAAAAATGTACATTCATTCAGTTTAGAACATAATATTGCAGCAGTTCAAATTGAACCCTTTGGTAATCAATTCAGAGTTAAATTATAATCTCTTTTTGCTTGGGGACTTAGTAAGACAAAGTATGGTTCATACAGGCAATGTAATCTTCCAGCATTTCTTTCTGCCGGGATAGTTAAAAATAGATTATTACTCATGTGTAGGAAAATGGAAATAGCAAGTATTTCATTCCCTAGAATGTTTTATATGAAGAGTATTATGCAATACTTCTTCTAAAGAGATGGGGCATATTTACTAAATTGTTTATCCTTTTGAAATCAAATTTGCAAAGTGGCTATTTTTAGTGATATCGATATTTTTGCCTATTTAGCAAAACCACAAAGCTAATTTTTGCAGTGGTTACCACTATGTATCGCGTGTTTGCAGTTTTACTGTTTGTGATATCGTCGATTTTAACACTGTCTGTCCCATCTGCGGTATTTTCTACGTTATTTACTAAAGTAAGTGTCTGTTTTTTTGGGCTATTTCTACTGCTTGGTATTTTGCCACTCTCTGGGTGGCGTTATTCATTACTTTTCAATGGGCAAAAGTGTGATTACAGTCCTGAGTTATATTAAGTGAAACCGCTGTTGTATTATCAATATTAATACCGTTATCGATAACAACATAGAAGCACTACCATTACAGGTGCGGTGCAATTTACCGATATCACTGATTTTAACGAGCATAACAGTAAAGTGGCGCTATTACTGCATATTAATAAATAGGCTATGGCGAAATCACCCAAGTTTGCAAAAAACATGGCGATACCTGGCAATAAGGAGCAATTTGACTTTAGCAAATATGTCCCTTTAATGTGATAAGGTTATGTAGTGACTCCATCTAGTGAAGTACATAATTTATTGCACCCAAGGAGAAACGTTTATGATTATGTAATTCTGGGTGGGAGTGTCTAGAGAGTCAGAGTTAATATAAGATGCTGTACAGGAGGTAAAAGGGTCTTTGGCTTTGGTACACCTGTGCCTGTACGACTTATGAAGTTAACAGAGCCCAGTAAGAAATCACTTCAGAAGTGATAGTTAGCCTTAACTACAGAAGGATAGTTTCTCCAACAAGGAATGCAGTAGGCTTAGTGTGCACAGGTGTCTTGGACAGAAGGTAAGGCACCTAGAGCAGGGTCTCAGTGGCAGGACTTAGGGTGGTTGTTATCTAGGTCTGAAGATAGTGGCACCCCTGGAGTGAGATGGACCAAAGCTGGTTTGTGTCAGACACTGAGCAAGGAATCCTTGTAAGTTTCCCAATGGAATGGAGTACTTGTGCACAGCCACAAAGTAGTGAGGGCTGTTCCTGACTCATGTTGCTAATGGAGGGTAACTATGCATCAGAGTAATGTCCTATGTCTTTAAGATAGATCCTGTACTAAATTTCAAGTGTATTACTGTTTGGAGTGCTGTGAAATAAACCGTTCTTGGTGGAAGAAACTCTGGAGCTCATGATTGATTTAAAGGGACAGACACTACTCCTAATGTTAGTGGAGCCTATGCCCTGAGTGACTGAGTTATGCTGTGGCAAAGTCATTCCGGGAGTGGATGTGGTTGTAAACGCAAGGAAAGTGCTCAAAATAGCATTACACATGCATTTTAGAACATGAATATATATAGAATACTGACTGCATGCCTCACTGACCACAACATTTTTAATCAACTTGCTTTGTGTACTAAAAACTGAAAAATGAGAATTAGAATATTTTTAATGAAAATGCAATATTTTGTTTTATATTAAAAAGTGAAGTTTCTTTTTCTCATAGATGGAATATTAGGTTGCACTAAAATAAGCTTTGTTGCATAGACAATAGATGGTCATATAATAAAGGATCCCTGCTTAAACAAAAGTGAAAGGGTTTAACCTTAAACAATATTTTGTTATTAGTGCAGTATTCCACACATATTTCTTATTTATCTGCCCTATTCTATATAGAAGATGACCAATAAGAAGTTACAGTATGTGATTTGTGTAGCTAAAATAAGAACTCTAGAAATAAAAATTGTTAATTCAAAAATAAATCACAAGGAGCATTTTAGTGCTAATATGGTGAAATACAGAGAGAAGCAATTATCCCATTTATTAGTATGGCCCCAACCTCACACTGAATTTTAATTCTAATTAATACTGTTTACTTCATTATTAAAGAAGAACACATCTTTGCAATTAGGGATTAAAAGGCACATGGACACCAGGAAGGTAACTAAAGAATACAGGCACTAAAAACATGTATTTTATTTTAATTAAAGGATATATTTTGAGCAGTAATCATGTCAGCTATTGGGCTAGCCATCAACTCTTCAAAGAATGGTTGTGTAGGAAACATAGCCACATCCTCTGAAAATGCTGCCGGGCATATTTACTAAAATTGAATTGATTTTCATTTTGAAATCAAATAGGGAAAGTTTATATATGTATATATATCTATATATACTATATATATATATATATATATATATATATATATATATATATATACCGTATATATATACCGTATATATATATTGACCTCTTCAATTTACTAAGCACCTTTTTAGGTTTCTGGCACTTGTTATCACTGAATACCAATATCACCAAAATATAACTATATTGATACCATGGGTCATTGTTCCAATGATTTTATCCTGACATTTACTAAAGTATTTGTTTGATTTTAGTTCTTAAATTATGTTTGTTGAAATGGCATAGATAAAGTCATAGACATACATATGGATATCGATATTTAAAAGTTAACTTTTACTTTTAAAATTTACAATTAAATCCATGAATGCTATATAGTGTTAAGCAATATCAATAAATTTACCACATACTTCAGCACAATAACAAACATCACAGCTTGATAAATAACTAACAGCGAAATGACCCAAATTCACCAAAATAATAGCGATAACTGACAAAAATGACAATGAGGTTTTCAACTTTAGTAAATATAGCCTGAGTCCACCCACCCACCACCCTACTGTCTACTGCTGGCAAACCACCTACAGCAAAATTTAATTTGGGGGACAATGGGGTATTCATGGCAGGGTAGTCTGGTGGCAAGGGGATGGGGGCACACAAAGATTGCCCCTCTGGAATCTTAAGAACCTCATAATTATTTTAAAGGACTACATTTATTTTATTAAACCATTGTCAAATCTACATTTAACTCACATAAAATTGAATTCCATTCAAGTTAGATGAATGAATCATTATAAAAGGTTTTCACTGACAATTATATAGGATTACAAACATCTTTAGGATGTAAAAAGAAAAATGAAAAAAGTCTTTTGACATGCGACTTGATTATAAAAGCTTTTTAAAAAGGTGATACCAGCATAATTAACAGCATATTAATTGTTTTTCCAGTGTTGAGTGGTCAAAAAATATCTCCACCTTTATAAATATCCTTAGAGTTTCTTCAAAACCAAGCTAAACTGGTAACTAACCCCAGATAAAAGTCACAAAAATATACATCAACAACCCCTCTCGCCCTGGTGCATTTGCAAATAAGTATACATTTTACTGCATCTCCTACTGGACCACCCTTTACTTCATACATAATTACCTAGACCTGATACTTCAGACTTTTCCAACTCCAGGTAGAACATTCCTTTAAACTGAAAGTTGACTGAAATACCTACTCTCTCATATATTGTATATGGCATTTTTTCGTATTGCATACGGCAACTTCAGTGTTTCCTATGAACATGCAGCAGTGAATTATTTTAACAGCAGAATAATAGCTCTGCCTTCTTAAGTTGGCCCCTTCTGGCAGCTCACCTTAAAAAGCAGAGCAGACAGGTGACACCTGTAATTTGGACATGTTCTAGGAATGCCTTGACTTCTTCAATACCTTTTACAAGTTGGTCAATGTTTCCATACTAGACTTTCCAATGTTTTCTTTATACAATATCTTTTAATCCCTTCCTTTATTCTCACTTAATTAGTAGCACACATACATTATGTGACCAGCCATATACTTATTCCCATTTTTAGACTGACTGGAACTGTTTTTGCCCTTGAAAACACATAAAAAACCCAACATTACAAAAAGGAAATAAATGAATAAATGTTTGAATTTCAAGGCTATATTTTCCCAAAGTGAGACATGAATGTATCTTCAGGAAGTTTCTTATTGAAATATTTTACCCAAGCAAAGCTAGAATGTTTAGAAGCAACAGAGCATGAAAATGTACTTCATATGCCAAACCAAAAATGGTATCATAATTGTAAATGTAGATGTGTTTCAAACTGAGTTCATTTTACTTCATATGGTCCATTCCGTCATGCCTTCATAAATACAATTATTTTCTTTATTTCTGTGGGCATGTGCGACTATGCCAAATGAGTTTTTTCCTTTGAGAACTAGCCCTTCTGATCAAGATACTCCAACTATTCTAAAATGGACATAGATCAACATAACTTGCTTGACGAAATACATTAGGCTGCATAATTAATTTTCTAGAATGGGGTGTTTATAAATCACAAAAGAGAACATTATGAATAATGTATTATTTTATATCCAGTTATTGTAATTTTCAGCCACAAACTGCTTTAGTTGAAGCCCTGAGGACTAATAGTATCAATATTCTGTACCGTGCTATGAATAAGCATTTAATGGCACATGACCAAAAGTAATGGTCTGAGGTTGTTAAAATCCTTCAGCCACTTACAGTAACATACAGATGATCACACCCAGTTGAATCCATGCTGTGTGCATGTCATTTATTTAGAAGCCTTGGGCAGCAGATTTCTTCCTCTGTGATAGTCAAGTAAAACTAATTAAACAGTGAAATAAGCCTATATAATAGAGTACGGAGCATGCACTGTTTTTATTTTTTTTATTTTTTAGTTCATTTTGGGTTTTGCCATATGGAAGAAAGTTGCATTAGCGACAGTTTAGAATCTGAAAAATTGAGGAATTTTTACAGTTTTTTTTTTTTTTTTTAAAAGAGGCATTATTTTACACTGAATCTGAACAAAATACCTCTGTACATTTAGGGGGGAATTCACGTTAATGCGAAGTGAGGTACGGGACATCAGCGAGCGCATATCAGTCAGTGCGAAGTGAGGCGAAGACTCCGCACCTCACTTCGTACTATCGTGAATTCCCCCCCTTAATTTTGGAAATGAATTCATTTATAAAATAATACAAAATATTTTTAAAATGTCTTTAATATGGCATCATTAGAACTTTCATTTCAATGTGACTGTGCCTCTGATGCAGACTGAACAGATGCCATACACAGTACAATACAATGAGATTTGGACAATTGTATCCTGCAGGGTTGAAGAGGCCAGAATTATTAATGTGAAACGTAAACCTTTCTAAATAATTTTACAGAAAAACTATAGCTTAATTTGTGTTGTTGAACTGTAACTAATAATTTACAGCTATTAAGGTTATTGTCAATGTTCAAACACATGCATCGGGACCTTGAAAAAAGTGCCCTTTTAATCTGTTTTGATTTTAAAGGAGAACTAAAGGTAACAAAGAAGAAAGACTTATTAGAAACCTGACTGAGAAGCCAGCACAAAGCTCCTCTTGACTTGTTTTACCGGTGGTGATAAATGGTTAAAACATCATCATGTTCATTGCGGGGGCCAATGAGAATGCTCCCCACAATGAACGTGATGATGTGTGAAGCCGATGAAATTACTGGCAGGAGCTTTGCACTGGCTTCTCTGTCAGCCTGCGCTGATGAACAAGCATTGGGTGCCGGCTAATTACAACACAGTGCATGTTGTGACTGTAGCGATACACCTCTATATCTGGTAAAGTTTATAATAAGTCTTTCTTCTTTTTTACCTTTAGTTCCCCTTTAAATCTTGTTTTCAAAATAATGTAACTTTTATATTTAATCAGATATTTAAATCAGAAACACATAGGTAGACTGTATCTGGTAGGCATAGCTAATACTCTACAGCTGATAAAATGTGATCCCTACAGCAGGCCACAGTATGCATCAGAACCAATGAATAACTTGCATTGTAGTGCAAAAGTTGTTTGCTTTAAAGAAACTGAATTTAGACATACCCTGTTTCCCCAAAAATAAGACCTATTGCAATTTTTTCCAGTCTTTGAAATATAAGGCCTCCCCTGAAAATAAGACATAGGTGCAGTAAAGTATGAGAAATATACCGTACCAGTACCGTATCCCTAAAAATAAGACATCCTCTGAAAACAAGACCTAGTGCATCTTTAAGAGCAAAAATTTATATAAAACCCTGTCTTATTTTTGGGGAAACACAGTATTATTTGTTTAGAAATAACCTGACTTGAGTTGACTTATTTACACACACAGCTATGAACATATAAGCATAGCCATACAATTTTCTTTCAGTCCTTTTTGAAAAGGAATACCCAAAAATCTCTGCATGTATTGGATGACAGAGTGATTAATCCAATAAAAGATAATCATTTCAATTGGTTGTGAGTTTGGGACTCTAAGGTAGGGATTGATACAGCAGCATTTACTGCTATTGTATGGACAGTTCAAGTACCAGAACTGTGTAAAGATTTTCTTATACCAGAAAATTATGGAGCTGTGGAGATGTCATGGCTTAAATCTTTTTTTTTCCCCAAAGACTATTATAAATGTGAGCATATACAGTACACACTGCATGAGCAGTTTGGGTTTCTTGATTAAACCATTGATGAGCTTCAGCCTCCCTTTAAGAAATTCATTACCCCGGACAAATAATTCACACAAAGAAAAAACAAAAAAAAAATTAAGTATTGGGGTTGATATTAGCCTAAATATTGTGCACACTACTCTGCATATCTAATAAATTCCAGTGTGGTTAATACACTACTCGTATTGCCGACTAATAATAATAAGAAACAGAAGCAAGTATCGTTTTTTCAGAACAGTGGAAGAAAATCCTTTTGCTTGTGTTGCAATCTTTCATAGCTCATAAATTCTCAAAGTATTTGTGAGAGCTGATTTTTTTATGGTATTGAAAGATGCTGAGAGTAGTCATGGATCATTGGCTATACTTTGTAATGGGCAACATCAGCAAAATAAAACACTTCAGTAATTAATGTTTAGTAGTATATAGATAACAGTATCCCTTTTCTGTTTGTTTAATATCCTTTAATTGTGAAATAAAAAAATTAAATTAACAGTCTCATGTCCACTTTTCATAAACTATAGAAGGACAAATGCAGCACTTGCCACTCATACACTGCTTGTACACAAACATAAAGGCCAGGAGAAAAAGATGGAGGACAAAGCACAATGGATACAACATTAACACTTTCCGTTTTGTAAATTCTGTCCAGTTTGCTGAATCTGTGCCTCGGTTCATCTGATTTTGTTCAATTGCAGTCTTGCTTGTTTGTAAACTTCATGTGGGTTAGGGTTTATAGCATACTTCCACTGTTAATACTACTAAAATACTCATATTTTCATTCTATTTGCACAAGCTGGTCTAGGACTGAGATTTTAAAGTCTGAAACATAACTTACATACCCTGTAAGCTGGTTAAAATATCCTCCATACTCCTGTTACATTCCAATGATCAGATATAGGAATGGCTGCTTCTGTCTCTCTTATCACAACCTACTCTTACGTACAGTCCATTATTGCTGCACGCCGTATGGGGTATAAATAAAACTTACATCTGTGTCATTGTATCAAATCATACTTCATAACTAAAATGATTCATGCTGTCATCTGTCAGATAGGAGATATGGAACCTAAGCTCACTGAAGGTTGATCTGCCTTTGTAAGAATTCCCACAGGTGCAGAAGCTCTTTCTTTACCATTAACATCTGTGTTTTAAAAACCATTGCCTGTGACACCTTGAACTGCTTGCTGATTAGCATCAGGTTGGAGCGTAACGTAGGCTCACAGACATGGCTGCTAAAAATAAGACAACATGCCCAGTCAGGCTTGACAGCAGCTGAGTCAGCACTAATGAATAAGGAATCACAGCTGGTGGTCCTGTAGGCACAGGTGGCATTTTATAACTAAACTGTAATAATAATATAATTACAAAAAAAAAAATGTATAACTGTAAAAGAGCTTAACTGTTTGATAGTTGTGCATGTGTCTTAAAAGGTACTCTGCTGAAAAGCATCAGAAAATATAACATAAAAGTTAGAAATTACTTTCAGAAAAGGAAGTTAATTATGAGTTTCTTTTGAGAATAAACGTGTTAAAGTATGTTCATGAATGCATTTGATTCATTTTTGATTTAGCAGGTTTCTATTTTCCCTGAACATAGCATACACATTGCCCCTTATGGTTTGTTGGAGCTACAGGGACAATATCATTTACAGGCAATACATATTAGATCAAGCTGATACTGCGTGATATTATTGGCTAAGAATCAAATAGAAGCACTTCAAATCCTCAAACTTGGGTTTTAAAACCTCAGATCAAATTATTGTTCAAAAATTTGAATATGAATAGTAAAGACAATGTTGATAGCTATAATATCTTTGTTATAATGAAATATTTTAATTAATAACATTTATACATTCCTATCTTAATCTTATTTAGAAAGGACTCCATTTTACACCTTTGTCCCTGGGGGTTCAGATTGTTCTCATCTACAGCATTTAAAGGTTGTTTGGATTAACTTCAGATGCACTGATGATTCTAATCAAGATGGCCGTTTATACTTTACATTAGTAGTATGGCTACCTTTCCATCGAAAAACCTCAATCGAAAAATATCGATCGGGCAATATGTTTTTTTGCATCGATATAACTCAAGAAGGTCAAAATAGTCTCTTGAGGTTTATAAATTTCGGCCTAAAATTTAATTCTTTTATTAGGTTTTGCCTTTTATGTGTTTTAAATATGCCAACATTTTTATATACACTTTTAGCAACACAAATAATTAATTCTATGTACAGTATAGATTTGTTTTATGAAATCAGTTTGGGTTGAAAGTGTGCTATTTAAAATAACAGTCCATTAGGATAAAAGGGGTAATTCAGCATAGTGCGAAGTTACCTCTGGATCCTTCGCATGGATTCACAGAGGCTGTTATGCGCTCGCTGATGTCCTGCACGCAGACATCAGCGAACGGTTTAAAGGGGTTCCAGTCTCGGCGAGGAGGCTTGTGTGGTCTCGCCGAGACTAGAATCCATTTAAAGCGTTCGCTGATGTCTGCATGCAGGACATCAGCGAGCGCATAACACCATGTGTGAAGTGAGGCAAAGAATCTTGAGGTAACTTCGCACTATGCTGAATTACCCCCAAAGGGTAAAATATTTTAGGTGAAGGCAGTTTTGAAGTAATGAAACAGGCAAATATAGGTGTGCAACTCAGGATTCTGAAACTTTCCTCACTGTTTTTAATGTCAGAAATGACAGAAACCAATTTGTATGAAAATTCACCTTATCAAATTTTTTGCAGCATTAATAGAAACTTTATTTACCATTCTGGAATGACTAACACCAAAAGAAATGTACACAAATTGGTTTTCATAATGCAAGGTTTATGTAATATTCAGAAATCATTATGGGATATTCATTGGAGAACCTGAAATCATTATGAAATGTTATATAATGAGTGTGTAGCTTTGATGTACGCTAAAATTGTGTTTTGTTTAATCAGCAGCCGGGTTAATAAAGCAAACTGAAATCATTTTATTTATACAGGTTTTTTATTTTCTTTTAAAATAACATTTTTTTGTGACAAAGACATACTGATTATATTTGCCCTGGAAACAAACTTTCTGATTAAGCGTGGCTAAGTCTATATTTAATTAGTTAAATAGTCTATTAGACATACAGTACAATTTTATTTGTGGTGCCTGCATAGGTATAAGGATAAGAAACTGAAATAGAGATAAATGTAAAATGGTGTGTATTTTTCAATAATAAAGTATAATGTCACTTATGAAAAAATTGGTTTAAGTCAGTGATGCCTAATCTACGGCCCGCGGCCCAAATTCTGAAGTCCGAATTGGTGCATATAAGTGTAAATTCACCAGCTAAAGACAGTCGCAATAGACTGTTGCTGTCACAGTCGCATCTTTATAATGAGAATATTGTTGAAGTTGCAACTTTACTACGGAAAATTGTCGCAGTTGTAACTGTAACATTTGTTGTGGCTGCTTTCAAGCGGCCCGTGACACATCTGTCCAAATTTATATGACCCCCCCCAGGCCAAAAATGGTTGGGCTTCACTGGTTAAAATAATTAAATGTGCATGAACCAGGGGAAATATATAAAAGAAATATGTGACAATTTGCAATAGAATGGAGCCTTTTCTCTGAGTAAAGAGCCTGTGAAAGACAACTAAATAGTGATGAGCGGCATCGGAAAAATTAATGGTTTTTGAAAACGACGATTATTACTATAGCCAGCATCAGTGCAGTTATAGTTAACTATAACCCCCCCCCCCCCA
>WMED01028303.1:0-10474 GCA_019650415.1 Pipa parva | reverse complement strand
AGA
The DNA here is from genome assembly GCA_019650415.1 of Pipa parva. Classification (NCBI taxonomy): domain Eukaryota; kingdom Metazoa; phylum Chordata; class Amphibia; order Anura; family Pipidae; genus Pipa; species Pipa parva. The sequence continues at coordinate 10,471 of WMED01028303.1, read as the reverse complement.
CGGCGGAGGGATCAGAAGTGTTACTGATCCCCTGTCATACCCACGGGTGTCAGAGCCAAGCTCCGACTGAAGAAATGCTCCATTCTGTTTCACAAAATCTGGTCACTGCCTCCTTGGAGAAAGGACACTATAAAAACTGGAGATTCTCTTCCTGTGCTCAGGGGTAAAGCCCCTAGGGAGGAGTCTCTTTTCTTTCCTAGTGTCCTGCCTCCAGTGGGAGGGAGCTTTACCCCATGGACCTGTGTCCCTCAAGAGATTGAGAGAAATGAAATTACGGCTGGCTTGAGGGGAGGTCCTTGCCCTGTCCGATGGGCCCCCTCAGAGCAACAGAATCTGCTGGAAAGGCCGGCTTGGGAATTTTCCCAGTTGGCCAGTCCAACGTTGTCTACAAACACAGATTCCATAGTTTTGTGGCACTTTAATTCATTTTTACAGTATTAGTGTTCTTTGAAAAACATTCATGCATTGTACTAAGGTACAAAAGATAATATCTCTTTAAGGCATTATGTATTATGGCTCTTTACATTTTTTGAGCCATTCCCCTTACTTAATGTAATTCCTCTCCATGTAGTCTGCAGATATCAGGGTATGTTATTGGGATGTATGTTATTTGTAATATTAGCAACTAGCGAACATGGGGAGATCATGGGAAAATAGATTTTCTTTTTTTTTTCCAGACTATATTGTGTTTCCCAAGTGTAATCATATAAAAAAAATAGATATTAATATAATGATTCCACTAAATTCTTCACAAAAACAAATTCAAGGAAGTAGTTTTATTTTTTTTCCAGAATATATTGTGTTTCCTCATTGTTGGCATATATAGAATGAACGATGATTGTATCATGGATTCTTTTTTTATATTTAGAGCTGCCATTTAAACATTTCACAGGTCAGTCCCCCACTGTAACTGTACTTTTACAGCGACTCCATGCGCAACACAAATGCCACTGAACAGCAGGTCTTTAAAACAGCATTTGTAACTACTGAAAATGGATTTATTACACACCTATGCTGAAAGCCAGCCCTGGATTTCAGCAAGGGTCAATATCCAAACTGCTACAACAAATCATCCGCAACCAATTTGTAAATTTTATATAACACCTCCTGCTGTCTTGCAGTTTCTTTCTTTAGTTGCCCTTTAAATGTTTTGTTGTATATACTGGTTGGTTATTTATGTCTCTTTCCACTTTATAGGCCCTTTCTTAGAGAAGCTTCTTCTGGTTTAATCCTATATCCTAACCAGCGGCTTGAAGAGTTAGTGAAAGTATTCAGAACTCTGAATAACCAATCAGAATCTTACACTTGCTCAGTCCCATCCCTGGGCCCACCCTGCTTCTTCCTGAAATTCTCAATTCTGTGTTTTCTACAAGGCTTGCTTGCACACATTCACATTTTACTTATTATAAGCTATATTTCTAAACAAGTGGGGGAAAAAATTGGTTTTCAGTAGAAATGGAAATATTTGTCAGTACAAAAAGAAAAATGATTTGTATTTAGCAGACCTTGATTAACGTTCCCCTGTATGTTCTGTTTTGGGGCATTTGTATAAATAATAATTACATGCTGCAGATTTAGTCCATTTCACATCCTCATTCATTCATCCTTATGGAGTCACATTAAAATTACATCAGAATCAATGGATTTTAATGCCAAAAAGTCATGTCGAAATTTCAATTAACCCCTTTTAAAAAGAAAAATGGATCCGATGTCAGTCAACTTCAAATGAGGTTAAAAAACTTAGGGGGGAATTCACCAAAGTGTGAAGTGAGGTTGAGTGGCCTCGCCGAGACTGGAATCCCTTTAAATCGTTCACTGATATCCGCGTGCAGGACATCAGCGAGCGCATAACAGTCAGAGCAAAGTGTGGCGAAGAATCCGCACCTCACTTCTCACTTTGGTGAATTCCCCCCTTAATTTGCATGTTGCCATGTCTGTGCTTTCAGAGAATGTGTTGTTAATGCATTTTATATCAGATTCGTGGATATGGACTAAAATCACTGGGGTAAATGGGATCTTTGGCTTCCAGGATCTTTCTCTCATTTTTACATATAGCAACGAGCTGCTAAATTGTCATTTTCCTATTAACAAAAAATGAGCACCTACGGCTTACATGTTTAGCGGCATGAACCTGTCAAATTTTATTCCTAACTCCAGAATATTCACATTTTCTGTGAAATAATCCAGTGACATCTTAGTGGAAAATAATGCAAGTTGTAGTTTTGCATCCATTTGATGACCATGAGTTTGTCATCCAAATCCTGTTATTTTGACATCTGATGATATCTGGACTTAAGCTAGACTTGAATATTGTGAGAACACTGAAATGAGCCCCCTTCAATCATTCATCTGGGCCTGAATCATAGTTTATGAATAAGTAGAATTAAGCTGAGTTTGTAGAAGTTTTTAGTTATTCAGTCCCAGCTGTCCTTAGTCCCTTTCGCACCAGCAACCTCAACTGCAGCTGTTTAAAACACAGAGTTCTATTTTTCCGTGTGAAAAATGGGAGGAATTTAACTCAAATGGGGAAACGCACAGCTGGGAGAGTCATTTAGCCAATGGCAAACTGGCAAAGGATTGAAGGAGCAGGGGGGAAGGGTGTGCTTTAGGCCTCATTAGGAAAAACTAATTGCCACCTTGTTATGGGACTGGAAAAAAAAAATGAAAGAACTAAGAAAGAAAGGAAAATTTATTGCTGGATTTTTAAAAAAATGTTAATAGTGTAAAAGGAATTATTAGGAAGCAAAAAGCGAAAGTAAACAGATGCATTTTGGCCACAGTTCCTATGCAAACAATTGTACAGTGATCAGTACTGGCAAACAAATGCTGATAGCTGTATTTCTGTGTGCAGTGCAGTACAATGGTCTGTGCACACTGTGGGGGGTTATTCACTAAGGTGCAAATTGTTGCATATAGGTGCGAATTTGCCAGATAAAGACAGTCGCAATAGGCTGCTACTGTCGCAGTCGCGTCTTTATAATGAAAATATTGTCGCAGTCACGACTTTATTATGGGAACGTCGTCGCAATCTTAACATTAAAAAAAATTGTCGGGACTTTACAATGGGAAAATTGTAGTAGATTTGCTATTCGACAGTCAAATTCACACCTTAGTGAATAACCCCCTGTGTGCTTCCACTGAGCGTCAGACAGGTAGCAAAGCAAACCACAACTTTGGTGATTAATGTTGCACACAAGGAATACTGGCAAAGCAGTCATTTGACTAAAATGGCATTAAAATAAAAAAAAAAAAAAAAGTAACATATTTACAAAAGCCTTTTCTTTTCTTCCCAAACTGGACATGGAGGGGAATGTATCAAATGATATTAATGTAAAAAAAAAAAAAGGAAGCAAAGTAGCTTGTTACCATTTGCGTACTTTCATGTCATTGTATTATTCACTTTGTGTCCATTTTTCTGGGTTGCGTCTGTTTTTTAAAAAATTTTTGTGAAAATTAGTGTTTAAGAATGAGCGCAACTGATGTATGAAATTTACAACAGCTTTAAGACCTGTTTTTAAAAATAACACTTACATTTTGGGAGTCCGATCACTTGCGCAGATGTGTGAATTTGTGTCCATTTGCAACTTGTTTAGCCACCTAATTTACTCATGTCATTTGGCTATTTAGCAAATATTGGAGTGCATTAAATGGCAATTGTGACAAAGGCATACTGCAGCTAATCTGCAGGTTTGACTTTACTACAATAAAGTAGGAAATGAGTGGGGCTGATGGCAGGGCTCTTGTATAGTGTAAGCCAACTATACGCTTAAATGACACAGAAAATATATAGCAACAAAGTGAAAATATGAACTAGAAAGGCTGTCACATAGCAAGGGATGAAAATAACACTTGTTTTAAAGTTGGCAACCTTAATACAGTGACAATAGTAGATAATGTGACAAACTATGGCCAATGTTTAGGACAATATCCTAAATTCTTTCTCCCAATCTCTCTCTGATCCTTGGCTCCCCGTTAGAAAAATAATTATTTACATCTCGAAGTTTTGATAAGAATTTGCATGTGAGCCACACGTGGTCACTTCCATCTGACTGCAACTATTGATAGTGTGAATATGTGCTGAGTATAGTTCCTTAGCTTGGAAATGATACGAAGTTGTGAGATGTGATTGCATGTGGCTTCAAAATCTATTTGCGTGTAGCAAATGCAGACTCTTTACAAACACCAATGCCCATTATGCCTTAAAGTGCACCTGTCAACTCAAAACTAATACTAATTTAGGTTCTAGTAATGAAATAAACCTTTTGTAAATATAGATGTATTTAAAAAAAATGTAGCTTTATACATCATTTCTCTGTCATCTTCCCTGTCAGCCTGACTTTTCTTTCCCGAGTTGGGTTGGGTGGGGCTAAATGATGATTGACATTATAGCTCTTCCAATCAAATCATTTAAATCACAATCTAGTAGGGATCTCATTGGAGGAGCTATAATGTTAATTAAATTTTTTAAATACATATATTTAAAAACATTTATTTAATTAGTAGAACCTAAATTAGTATTACAGTTTTGAGGTGACAGGTAAAGTTTAAGTGGAGAAGAAGGTGGTAAAAATGCTATGAGAGGATACAAAGGGATCTGGGCAGTATGTGAAGGAGCTGGTCTGCTAGACTGGAAACTTGAGAATTTAAGGGACATTTGAGGTTTACGGTAAAAAGCTAACTGTCAAAAAAATCGAGATTGAAAAACTCGATCTTGAAAAATTGAAAAAAATCTCACGAGAACAATGTGAGATCTTGCTTGATAAATTCAGGAAGACTGCCCTCGGTCTTTCCAAGTTTAATTAATTTCGCCTTAGTCTGGCTGGCAACCTACCTGTCAGACAGATGGTCAATTTTTAGGTTTAAGTGCATTGCTGTGCTTACCTGGTTGTTAGCTCAGCCTTCATTTGCTGGAAAATGCAAAGATATGGGATTCCCAACTAGTTCTTCGACTCACCCGCAACTAAGCCTTGAGTGTAGCTCTCTACTTGAAATATGTGAGTCGCTCAGTTGTTTGCATTTGCCAGGAACAAACACTAAATTCATCATCTAGTTAAAGCTCAGCAGTTCATTATTGGATTTAAATCGCTTACTTAATTGTGCTTTGAACTGTTTGCAATTAAGTAATACATTTTCTGCTGACAAATTATTTGCTAGCTGAAAAATTCTAGTTACATTTAAGTTGAAAGAGGAACTCAGATGAATAAAATAAGCCGTAGTCTGTTTGTGCAAGGGTAAATCTTCTTTTTCTGAGTAATTAGATTCTGTTGCACTTGAAACAATCTAAATGGGACTTTATTTGAATATGCCAGAATGAAGACTCTGCTTGTGAGCATCCAACTCCAATATGTACCCTGAAGTGGATGAGAGATAGGAGGGTATACAAGGAATGAGTTAGGAAAGTGACTGGGATGGTGGGGTTGGAGTAGCAAAGAGGGGACCCCGGACCAAGGGGGTTATTCACTAATGTCCGAATTGTCGTGTATAGGTGCGAATTCGCCAGATAAAGACAGTCGTAATAGGCTGCTATTGTCTCAGTCACGTTTTTATAATAAGAACATTGTCCCAGTCGCGACTTTGTTATGGGAAAATTGTCGCAATCTTAACTTACTATGGGGAAATTGTAGTAGATTTGCAATGGGAATCCGCTATTTGTGAATTCGATAGTCGAATTCGCACCTTAGTGAATAACCCCCCCCCCCCCCCCCAATGTCCCAGCACAGGGGGACATTGGTTCTCTAGCTACTGTAAGTGTGAGTGCGGTACCAAGCTGTGCTACAAATGCAATCTGGGGTTGGTGGAAAGACCATTATATTCTAAAAAGATAAAATCTCTGCCGGACCCAGTAGCTTACAGACCTATACAAGGAAGAAGCTAGCTCAGGAGTTCATTATTTTTGCAGCAGGTTGTTATGCTAGATTCTTCTTCACAAACACTAGGCATACCAGGACCCTACAGTTAAAGCCCTGTAAAATATTCTGATTGCTGCAACTTTCATTAAGTGCACAGTTGTAGTGAGACTGTGAGAGCCAATAATGAACTAAGTATTACAGCTGCATTCACATCTGCCTGTCAACAAGGTACGTTTAAATCTTTGGCTCTGTGTGATTACTTTAACAGCAAAGAGAAGAGAATGAGAGGTTTCATGTTCTTGTTCCACATCTCCCTAGTCAACTCTCCCATTCAGGACGGGCTATTAAGAATGGCAGGTTTGCTTTCATTTCCCTATTTTCAGGTCTTAGCATTTTAAAAAAACGACTGTGGACTTCTCAGATATTGCTTAGCTTGTAAAAAAGAAATGGTAGGTAAACAAGCTCACTTTGTCCGAAACAGAGAAAAATGCATGCTGAATTTACTTTTTGCTATCAGTGGCAATCACATTCCCCTTTTGACTCTTTAATAGGTTTGCAGATACCTGCAAATCCCCTCACCTTTGCAAGCCCTGCGGTCCGTGATAGGGCGGCTTATATCCCTGTAGAATCCCTCTTTACAGTAATGGCAATGTCTTCCTGCGGTGTTATGGCGGCAGTTTAAGCAGACACCCCCACTCTTTCTTCCAGAAAGTTTGTAAAGTTCCATGTTGAAGCGGCAGCGACGGGCGTGCAAATTACAGGTGCAGGCTGTAGAGAGATTATATGGCACAGTGTCAGACCAAGACCTATGTTGACCCAAGGAACAATCTGATTATAAGACCGGAGCCGCTCAGTTTGCGTTGTCTGGTCATATTTTTTAATTGCATTTTAATTTTAAACCCAGTTTAACTCTCACTCTTTTATTAAATATAAGGCATATATCAAAGTTCATCAGGACTCAAATTGTTTCCCACTTCACAGTGTGTATATCATTTACATGTGTCCATATATACCATACATATCATTTTGATGTGCCATATTATTTGACTTGAATTATACAAATGCTAAAGCAACTGCGTGGTCATAAGTATATCTGGAAAGCAAGCTGTTTGGTTTTCAAGCAAGTGTTCAATTTGTAGCCTGTTAAAAGACAGAATGTTCTATTAGTGCAGGGCTTAGGAGGTAGGAGGGGCAACACAGTTACGGAAGTTCCTAGTTTAAGGAGCAGTAACACAATTGATGTAGAATGTATTCTATGTAAAAAAAGATTTTTATTCTTTTGACTGTTTTTTACTTTGTATTTGTGTATATCTTTGTAGACCTTTTTTGGAATGTCTAGACCTCCTTTATACTTAGGCTCCAACCTACTTCCATTGTTTTCAGCAGACCTTTACTGATTACTAAAAATAATATAATCACACTTTGTGAAAATCATCTAGAATATGTGATGCCAAGATTTAACATATAGCAGATTTTAATGAATATATTTTTTAGATTGTTTGTGTTACTGTCTCTGGTACCAGTGAACAAATATGAGTTATTACCCTTCAAATAAATACTGAATATGCATACTCTTTTCAGTATATTGCTTATATACTGTACAATGCTGCACTGGCCTGCCGGGACACCGGAAAAATTCCTGGTTGGCCTAAAGCCAGAGACCTCCCTTCTTGCTGACTGGGTCATGTGACATATGATGCCTTCACTGGTGTGGAGGTGGTACCTCCCAGTGGGCCCATCAACCCCCAGTCCAACACTGCTTATTTAAGCTTTTAGGGTTAATCATAATGGGCATATTTATCAAAGTGTGAATTGTCCACAGATGCATAATTTTACCACAAAATAGACTCTGCCAAATCTGCAAATTCCATATAGATCGTTATTTACTGTGATGTGACTGCGATTGAAATAAATGTAAATAAACAATTATTGTAAATAATGTGACTATTCTACTGAGACCATTTTGGTCACCCAAATGCAGCACAATTGTCACTTGTTCTTTCCTATAATAATACAAGTCTATTGCCATATGCTGTCAGTATAGAAAAGAATAGGTATGGCGGCCATGTCTCCTTCAAACAAATTAATATGAAGAAGTTATGACTTCCATAATGCTATTAATGATGAATTCACTGCAGTAAGCCATTGGTGCTATTTGCCTGACTATGCTCTGAAATGCTATACAACAATTCCCTACATGGCTGTGACAATACTCTGTTTAGTGAATATTCTCTGCTACAGGATGGATGAATTGTCCCACAGTGAGGCAAAGTCATGATAATCATGCTTCATGGGTGTTTGATACAATGGGTTGCTGATCATGTAATACTTTTCAATGAAGCTCTCTAGATTCTGATTAAATAAATACAATTCTGGATTTCTGCCTTTTGAACTGGGAGGTTTTAGGCAGTCTCATCTCCACTTATAAATACACTTCTTGGAGAAAAGCAGAAAAAGGTTGCTATTTTGTCAGTGGTTTAGCGGTCCTACAATCAACACAGCACATTATTCTTTTACATATTTTTTTTGCAGTGGCTCTTGAATTTTCTGTCATCTGCCCACTTCAGTTACTGCTGGTGGCCAAACTTTGTAGATTTCAACCTGGTTTGAAGTAATTAGTCTTGATGGTTTTTTTTTCCCCCTGCAATGATTTTACACCTTGAAATTCCTTTTTCATCACTACCCTTTTCAACATCATACTGCAAAGACCACGTTTTAGACCACTGAGATTGCTAATGAACTAGCATATACTATCACAAATATGACTTGTTTATTTATGTACATTCACGCCAGCTGTAGGAATGCTCATTGTGCCCACTAGTGTGTAAGAGTGTAAGTCTGACAGACTGTATGTGTGAATGTGTTTGGCAGAATCCACCTGTGTTTGTGTGTACTTGTCTGTGTCTGTCTGTTTTAACATCTCTCTGCCTGTGTGGCTTTCGACAGCGGAATGTGTATATACATATACATATTTCCTTTTATGTGTTTATATGCTGACTGATTTGAACAAGCTGTGCGCCTGCTGAAATTGTTTATATGTACAGAGGGAGTGTCTGCATCTATTATTTTCCTGTAACTGTGTTTCCGATGTATTCTTATTCATACTCTAGAATATTTCAGTTGTAAATGTAAGGCTACAATGATTATGAAATGAGAACCACTTTAGTCTGTCAGGTTCAACCTGACTGTATGATGTAGAGACTAGCTTCAGTGCTACAGGAATGCAATGGTGAGTAAATTAAGTCTTACTAACAAATAGAGTTAAACAAAATGCAATGTACTGGTTACAATCTGATGATAGTTTCCCAATAAACTCATTTTTGCTTTGGTATATTTATGAATGAGTTTGGGTTTAAAAACAATGAGATGGCCATTAAAGAGCACTAACTATGTAAAAACGTATGTGTTTATTTTATTTAAATAATCAGAAAATGTGTTTTTACAATTGAAGAAAAATCAGAACCCTAAACCTTTGGGAAAAAAATCAGAACCCAAGCAAAGTGAAAACCCAGTGATAGAATTACAGCTAAAACATAAGCTAGGAAGGTCTCTCTTGGAGAGTTCATAAAAGACTTGCTCTGGTCTGTTGTGATAAAATTCACAATAAAGGAGGATTTCTTCTCAGGAGATCATAATTTCTATTGAACACCTGAATAAAAAAAATGCAATTTGTATTTACAAAATTGGTGGCAAATTGTAAGTGGTGCATAACAACCAATCAAGAACTTTGTTAAATTACTACAGCTGCAGGAAACTGATGAAAGCAAATCACTGATTGGTTGCTATGGGTAATGACCAATGCAAATTTGCAGCTGTATTTGTGAAGACAATCAAATTTGTTCTTTCTCACAAATAAACATAGGTCTTTATGTGTGAAAACCATAGTTTTTTCTGAATAAAATCCACTAGAGTTGGTAGATTTTGATTGATCTGATCTAAAAGTCTGACTAACTGATGACCATGTTGTATAAGTTTGTGATGTCATAGACCAACAAAATTGGGGTTTCTGTGATCTGTAGCTTTGGCCAGATTAATGAAAGACAAGGTTCAACTAAAATTGCCTGATTTTTCCCTGTGGGTGGTCAGGTTGAATATGTTTAAATAAACTGTAACTAACAATTCTAGGGGTCTGGAAGGAATATTTTCCCATGTTAAAGCAAATTTGGCCCAAGCTTAGGTTGTTTTTTCTTGCCTTTTTAAACTAAAAGTTATTTACTTTTTTTATAAGGTGAACTTGATGGACATACTAACTATGTAAGGCCCTTAGTGGAATTTGCCACTGATTATCTCTCTTTGAACCATTAATTGCAGATTGGGTGCAAATGCAGTGGTCCTGAGTTTTGTTATGCCTACTTACTGATCCTTCCTTTAAAAGACCAGTAAAATAGAAATTGACATTTGCATTGACATGAAAGTTATTTAAATACAGCACTTATAAAATGTTAATTTTGAATTTGTGAATTTTGCTGCTTTCTGTCTTTTTTTTTAGATTTACTGATAGAATCCATGTTGTAATGTGTTGGTTAAAAAAACCATACTCAATCCCATTTTTTTTTATGTGGAGCTTTAGGGGGGAATTCAGGAACCTCCGAAGTGAGGCGCGTAGTGTTCGCCTCACTTCG
>WMED01028302.1:0-10474 GCA_019650415.1 Pipa parva | reverse complement strand
GTGTTTATGGCATTTGTGTAAATTCATCTTTTAATAAAGTACCCCTGTTTATTTCCCCTCTTTTATTTATTTATTTTTTTTTTTTTTTAATTTTAACACATTCTCATTTTGCTAAATACACATTTAATAAAGTACCCCAGGTTTTCTTTTATCATCCCATTTTATAACAATAAAAGTTATATTAATATCTACCCCAAGTTTTTCCAAATATATATTTAGGTTAAATCTATATAATTACATTAGTGTAATTAAGTAGTTCTTTTTTATTAAGTTCTATTTTTTCTATATTGAATTTTGTTTTATTATCCACCCCATCTACATTTTTTCTAATTTCTATTTAGGATAAATCTATTTAATTACATTAGTGTAATTAAGTAGTTCCATTTATAAAAGTTCCTTTTCTATATCTAAGGGTGTTGTAGTATCCACCCCATCGACAGTTTAGAAAATTTAATTCTTGGATAATTCTTTTTATTAATCTATTGTAATTTTTTTTTTTTTGCTGAAAAATACAAATACAGACAGTCAGAAATCTACATAAAATATTTTCAAGAGTCTTATAGAGCAGACAATATGGCAGACAAAAGAGTAGCAGGTGCTAGCAGCAAAGTTCCAAGAGCAGGTACTAGTTCCCGAAGGGTCCAACGCAGCAGGGATCCATCAGTGAGGGCTGAACTTCCAGTTTCAGCTACTGGCCGTGTGTTGACCAGCAACCCAAGCATTTTGGATTGGTTAACTAGGTCATCAACTTCCTCACAGATGAAATCAGATTTCCCTAGCCAATAGTCAGTGGGTTCTACTGACAAAACTGTTACGTGGCATAGTCTGGGAACAGCTCAGTCTTCCTTATCAGTCCTTAACCCGCCTGTTTCCCATTCAGTGACATCACACAGAGAGGTAGAAAGTGGTATGGGCTCAGTACCACTATTCAGTGATGAGGAAATGTTTGAGGACAGCCAGCAGCTACTTGGCAGTGAAGAGGTGGTGCAGACATCCGCACCTTCTTTTAGTAGGCGGGAAAGTAGTGATGTGGAGACTGGCATGGGAGGTTATCCATCTTGCAATGTGGCTTAGCATGCAGGGACAGTAGAGGAGGAGGGTTGCATTGGAGATGTCTTAGACATTGATGATGATGTGGATGATTGCACTTGGGAGCTGTATGAATCAGTGTCTGCCTCATCATCATCAGAGGAAGAAGAAGATGTGGCCAGCTTGTGTGTCAGGCAGAGGCGCAGCAAGCAGGTCAGTGGTGTGACTGTTCGTCAACAGGTTGTCAGAAGGCCTAGTTCAGGAACCAAATGGCCACGAGGTATAACATCCACTTCGCAGGCACAAGAGACTAATGGCACAGGTGCTCAATGAGGCAGCATCAGTAGTTGTCAGTTTGTGCATTGCTCAGGTGATAAAATGTCATATTTGGCAGTGTGGCAGTTTTTTGCTAAAATACCACAAGATCCAAACTTGGCCTTATGTAGAATTTGTGGCCAGAAATTGAGGCATGGACAGGGAGCAAACGTTGGCACCACAGCCCTTTGGCAACACATGCAGCGTCATCATCCAGGGGCCTGGGAGCAACGAGTCACAGATGTGGTCCTACCTGTCTCCAATGCAGCAGCAGCAGCACCACCTAATGCTACGCAATTTAGAGCACCAAGTCAAGGCTCCACTACCTCTCCTGATGGGAGCTGTTTATCTGTTCCCACCTCTACTGGTCCAGATGTCCTCCTTACTTCTAGCCACTTATTTCACCAGCAGACCTTAACTGAGGCTATTACAATGAGACAGCAGTATACACCAGGCCATCCTAAGGTGCAGAAGTTGAATGTTCTCCTGTCCAAGTTATTGGTACTACAGTCCCTCCCTTTCAGAGTAGTGGACTCTGTGCCTTTCAAAGAATTTATGGCTTGCACTGAGCTGAGGTGGATAAGGCAGTACCAGCCCTGCACAAGTATGTGCAACAGAAAGTGGGCCAGTCCTTGGGTCTATCTATGTCCTCAAAGGTGCACTGCAGTGCTGATGTGTGGTGCTGTAATCATGGTCAGGGACAGTACATGTCATTTACAGCCCACTGGGTCAATCTTATACCTGCCCGTTCCCAACAGCAACATGGACAGGATAGGGCTCTTTCTCCTCCACGGTGTCACACAACAGGATCTGCACCAATGTCCACCTTCTTGTCCACCACCACAACTACCTCAACCTCCAAAAAGTGTAAAAGAACCCGCATCATACCATATATGCAGGGCCCAGCGATGTCACGCTGTACTACACTTGGTTTGCCTGGGCGAACGAAGTCACACAGGGGAGGAACTGCTTCGCGTCATGCAGCAGATAATCAATGTGTGGCTTTCTCCCAGAAAACTGCAGCTTGGAACTATGGTGACAGACAATGGAAGGAACATGGTGTCCGCGCTGCACCGAGGAGGGCTGAACCATGCGCCCTGCATGGCACACGTGTTCAATCTGGTTGTGAAAAGGTTCTTGAAGTCTTTTACCCATCTTCAAGACATTCTGAAAATGGCCAGAAAACTGTGCATGCACTTTATACATTCATACAAAAGCCAAACACACCCTCCTTGAACTGCAGAGACAGAACGGCTTACCCCAACATAGGCTTATGTGTGATGTTTCCACCCGTTGGAATTCCAGCCTCCATATGTTGGACTGACTGTATGAACAGAGAAAGGCCATCAATGATTTTTTGATGATGCAAGCAGACAGATGTATTCCCTGGTGTAACTTTGATGTCAGCCAGTGGCAGCTCATGCGTGACACCAGCCCCCTGCTCAAGCCCTTTGAGGAGGCTACTTTATTTGTCAGTCGCAAAGACTATGGCATGAATAATGTCAATCCACTTTTGCATATCCTGGAATTGATGCTTACAAATCAGTGTGGTCAGGGTGCTGGAGTGATGACATCTCATGGCCACATGAGTCCAGGAGGCAGAACTGGAGGAGGATGAGGATGATATCATATGGGCACAAGCATTGTCTGGTGAAATGAGAGGCTACCGTACTCAGGTGACAGGAGAGGAGGAGCAGCTGGAGGAGGTTGAGGGAGAATAGGAGGTAGAGGGAGATGACCCAGACACACCTTGGCAGTATGCAGTGGAGATGGAGGCAGGGAGTCCCTCAGAGTCACTTGCTGTCATGGCCCGCAACATGCAGATTTGCCTGGCTAGTGACAGCAGAATAGTCAGCATCCAGCAGAGGGATGACTTCTGGCTCTCCACCCTCTTAGACCCTCAATACTGGTCCAAGATGAGAGCCTTTTTTTTCCAGCAGCTGAGAGGGAGGGCAAAATGGTGTACTATAGGGATATCCTATGTAGCCAGTTGGCCGCTGCCTATCGTAAAGAACTCCCATCAGACCTAGGGGTTTCTCAATGCACATGGACTACAGCCACAACTGCTGTGGGGAGAAAGGGGTAGTAGGGGCAGTAGAAGTCTAAGTCTGCAGTCTTTGATGAGCAGCTTCCTTCACCCACCTAGTGAGGAGGGTACTCAGCACCAAGATCTGGACAAGGAGCAGGCCCTGAAACAGCAGGTGGTGGCCTACTTGAACAGCACTCTGCCAACCCAAGTAGAAGATCGGCTGGACTACTGGGCAGCACAATTGGATGTGTGGCCTCAACTTGCAGAGTTTTCAATTGAGAAGCTTTCCTGCCTGGCTAGTAGTATGGCCTCTGAGCGGGTGTTCAGTGCAACAGGGGCCATAGTTACTCCAAGAAGAACTCACTTGTCCAGTGGAAATGTGGAGAGACTCACATTTGTAAAGATGAATCAGGCGTGGATTGGTGAAGATTTCAACCCACCAATGTATTCTGCATCAGAAAAGATCATACCTGGTGGCACAACATAATTTAAACCTTGCTGCTACCTCAAAGTGCAATAAGTGTGGTAATAATTTAAATCTTTCTGCAACCTCAAAGTAGAATAAATGTTCAAATAAATGAAATATTGCTGCTACCTGAAAGTGCAATAAGTGTGCTAATTATATAAACCATGCTGCTACCTCAAAAGAACATTCAATGTGCCAATGATTTAATTCTTGCTCCTACCTCTAAGTGCAATAAATGTGCCAATTATTTAATTATTGCTGCTACCTCAAAAGAACATTCAATGTGCCAATAATTTAATTCTTGCTGCCACCTCAAAGTGCAATGAATGTGCCAATTATTTAATTCTTGCTGCTACTTCAAAATAACAATCAGTGTGCAAATAATTAAATTCTTGCTGCCTCCTCAAAGTGCCAAAAATGTGCCAATTATATAAACCTTCCTGCTACCTCAAAAGAACAATCAGTGTGCCAATATCTAAAATCTTGCTGCTACCTCAAAATACCAATCAGTGTGCAAATAATTAAATTCTTGCTGCTACCTCAAAGTGCAATAAATGTGCCAATAATTTAATTTTTGCTGCTAACTCAAAAGAGCAATCAGTGTGCCAATAATTAAAATCTTGCTGCTACCTCAAAATAACAATAACTGTGCAAATTATTTAAACCTTGCTGCTACCTCAAAATAGAATTAAACCCTTCGCTACATGTCATGGCACGGCGCCATGTCACAGAAATACCATTTGTCTGTGTCATGGTGCTGCGCCATGGTACGGAACCATGACTTCTCTGGCTCCATACAGATTATGGTGCAGCCTCCATGGCACTAGAATTGGATGGGGCTCCGTAGTGAAGGGGTTAAGTGTGCTAATAATTTATACCTTGCTGCTATGCCTAAGTGCAATAACTGTAACACCCAGTTACCTTATTCTGCTGATGCTGTCTCCTCCACACTGACAGTGCCACCGAGTAAAGTCATGCTGCTACACCGAGTAAAGTCATGCTGCTACCTCCAAACAAAATCAAACTGCCACCCTATCAAGTCATGCTGCTACCTCCACACAAACTACAAATGCCACCGAGTAAAGTCATGCTGCTACTTCCACACAAACTCAAACTGCTACCCAGTCAAGTCATGCTGCTACCTCCGCACAAACTAAAAATGCCACCCAGTCAATTTATGCTGCTACCTCAACCAAAAATAAAAATTCCACCCAGTCAATTCATGCTGAGTCTGAGTCCTCCAAACAGTCTAACAATGCCACCAGTCAATTAATGATGCTGTAGCTCCACCCACCTGCACATTTTCTCAGTTAAATCATGCTGCTTTCTACCTCCACACAGTCTAATGATGCCACCCAGTCAATTCATGCTGAGTCTGAGTCCTCCACACAGTCTTAGACTGCCACCCAGTCAATTCATGATGCTGCAGTAGCTCCTCCCACCTGCACACTGTTTCAGTGAAATCATGTTGCTATCTAGCTCCACACAGTCTAACAATGCCACCCAGTCAATTAATGATGCTGTAGCTCCTCCCACCTGCACACTGTCTCAGTTAAATTATGCTGCTGCTGCTGTAGCTCCTCCCATCTGCACGGTGTGTGGCACAGCTTGGTTTTTTCAACTGGCCCTGACATTCCTAGTCAGGCTGTGTTCCAAAGTCAGTTAGTCAGTTATGGGGTCAGTTTTGCCACTTTATCTACTCTGATCAGTGATTTGTGAAGCGATTCGGTCTGCTGCACTGGTCATCTGCCTGTCATTTTTTAACACAGCATTGTAGGAAGACCAAACCATGCTCCCTATGCCTATTTTAGCATGGCAAATTGTTCTGTGACACCCTAGATACTCTAAGTAGCCTGGAAATAGGTTATTTTGGACCAGATTCGTTAGGAATTTATTCGGACCGAATCGAATTTTTCAAAAAAATTTGGCGAATCTGCCGAATTGAATTTTTCAGAAATTCGGCCAACTCTAATTGTGAATCAAACAGCAGCAGGATGTATAGCAATGCAAAATCACCAATTATCCCATTATTACTATGAAAATGTCATTATAACTGTATCCTTCCTATGTCAATGTCAAAATACTATTAATAGGTAGGGTTGATTATAAGGAAGAACATTGTCACTACTTTATTCCATTTTGTCCCCACAATTGTCATTGCATTAAAGTTGCCTACATTACAAGTGTTATTTACATCCCTTTCTAGGCAATAGTATTCCTAGTAAGGGCAAAATTTGACACACGCAAAAAGATCCGATTTTATGGATTATTCAAATTCAAATTCTCAAACAACAAATTCCCATAGCAAATCTGCCACCATGATAATTTTCAGATGGACAGGACTGCTACAATATTTCCATAGTAAAGTTACAACTGTGACAATATTCTCATTATAAAGATGCAATTGCAACAGTAGTAGTCTATTGTGACAGTCTTTAGCTGGTGACTTCACACCTTTTTGAGACAATTCAGACTTTAGAGAATAACCCCCTTTGCCTTTTTGAGTTTATTCCCAAGATTTTTCTCTGTGAGTTTTACAATCTGATTTGTCACTGGAAAGGTAGCCATACTACAGATGACTACATTTCCACTGAAAAATTGGATCCAAAAAATCTTATTGTAAAACTTTTGGGAAAATCTTGTGGCAAAATCTCTTGGAAATAAACTCAAAAAGATGAAATTGGGTCTTTTCGGGTTTAGTAAATTTGCCCTTAATGTTGTCACTTGGTCCCAATATTTTCTTTGTCATTTAAATGCACAGTTGCCTCATGCCAAACCAGAGCACTGCCATTAGCCCCTATTTTAAATCTGTATAGTCAAACTGGTGCATTCAGAGTTGAATGCTCTGCTAATTTTATCATGTTAGAACACTCCAGTACTTGGTCATTAGGCAAAAGTCTTGTGTGGTGGTGTGTAACCCTTTTGTAATTTGTTGAATCAGATGAAAATTCTCAACATTGCAGTTTGCTGTCCAGATGTGGAGAACAGATGTGAGTTCACACAGCTATGTGACTGTTTGCATTTCACTGAATTACTGTCCAAAGCTGGGATAAAGTTACTATTAACAATACCATTAGCAACAATTGACAAGGGGGTAATTCAGTATACTCCAAACTTACCCTCCGATGCTTCGTATCTCTTCCCAGAGACTGTTCTGTGCATGCTGCTGTGCTGCACACGAACATCAGCAAATGCCTTAAAGGGATTTCAGTCTCTGCGAGGCGACTCGAGTTGAGCCTTGTGAGCCTCGCAGAGACTGAAATTTCTTTAAAGCGTTCACTGATGTGCGCGCGCAGCACAGCAGCGTGCGCAGAACAGTCTCTGCGAAGAGAGGTGAAGAATCAAAGGGTAAGTTTGGAGTATACTGAATTACCCCCTAAATCTCTTAATTCCAGAGTGTAGGTCTCCTGGCTACTCTTGACATGGATAAAAGAACTGTGGGCTATAGGTATATACATAATTTTTTACCTGTTGTGTATAATCACTTATTTCTTTGTTGTCTTTATTAGCTTGGTCATTAAGCAAAGTGTGCATCTTCTTAATAGCATGAGACATCATATCAACAGCAAGGTGCACATGGCCTGAATCACGGAAATCCGAAAATTCGAAAATGTCTGTAATGCGTTCAGTTCCGGTGCAGTTATTTAATTTAGTGTAAATAGTCTCATAAAAATTATTCTTACTTTCCTTCTTTGACAAGCAAAATCGATAAAACATGAAAAGATCTTCCACTAATATGTCCTCTGGATGCTCCAAAGGATTTAAATTCTCTACAAACTCTTTCATTTCTGGAGTATCAAGGTTATATGGGTAATTTGGGACAAACACAAAACTACCTGTAAATATTTTAGGTTTGTAACTTTGGAACCATTTATTGATTCCCCAGTTAGAAGAAAGAATAAATGTTTTTTTTACAAGTATCTTTTGGAATTGACATACTTTTCTAGTGTACACTAGGGAGAATGTTCCACAGAATATAAAAACATTGGAAGAAGATTTCTGAAAAATGTTTTCATATCTCATATGACTGCTATCCACAATATTATCATTTATCGATACTGAGAACTCAATGCAGATTCCGTCACTGGAGAGATACTTTTCCAGGAGCTGATAGTCTTGTGTTCCACTAACATCTTCAGACACAATAATTCCAACCCAGTTCCATCCAAAATATTTCACTAATTTGCTGACAGCAAAATAATTAACTTCATCGCTTTGAACAACTCGAAAAAAATATGGGAAAGTTACTCTGTCATTAAGCAAAGGGTCTGTAGCACCATAACTGATCTGAAACAATGGAAGAAAGGTTAAATGAAGACAATCTCAGTGTATTTTAATAATATCTTGGCACTCCTTACAACTTATATTGGCTTTTTATGGATTTTAACTTCTGTTGGTTAGAGATCAATAAATACAAATAAGCACATTGTTCTTCATACAGTTTGTTGGTATCAAATTTAGATGGAAGTGACTTTATTGTACCATGCAAATATGATAAACTATGGACAGCATGGACCAACTAATGTTACTTCACTGAAGCTTCCCTTTATACTTAATCATAACACAGAGAAAGGCCACATATTTATATTAAAGACTCTGGTGGAGGTGCTTGACCTTCTGTCCAAGATACCTGGGTGTCGCCTACCCACTGCACTCCTTGTTGAGGATACTACCCTTTGTAGTTTAAGGTTCTATAACTTCCAAAGTGATCTTTTACTTGGTTCTACTCACTCTTTTCTTGAGTACAGGGTCCTCCCACCCTCCTGGCTAAGATTCCACCCAGGCATGACATAGAATTTACATTCTCAAAGCAATAGCTTATGTGCCCCACTAGATGGAGCCACTATCATTAAACTTTAGCACAAAACACTTCCAGAGCTACATTTTAACACAATACATATGTATAACATCAATTACATATCTATACATTTAATTACTCTTACTTAGGAGAGTGAAATGCTTAATTCTTTCACTATCCTCCATGATATATGTAGGATATTTAGTTTCTATTTCTTTTTCAATCTGATTTTCCAAACATTCTAAATTCTGTCTACAAAGTATGATATTTACCTATTTAAAAATTAGGCTTTTGGATTAATATACATTATCTAAACCACCCTAGAAATCAACAGGACTGGTTGACATCTGTTTAATAATATGGCTGCTATCATTAAAGGTAAAAACAGACATGAAATTCATGAATTTAACTTCATAAATAACTTTTTTTTACAAGTGCTTTATTTGAATAACAGCAATGCTAATCCACTCTGTGCACCTACCTGGGCATAGCCATATAGACTCAGTATCTGTGCCATGGGTATGGTTGTTTTTGAAGTAAGATCCCCAATGAAACCAGCAATCTTTCTCTTTCCCACACAGGAGTAATTGGGAACAACCTTAGTGGTACCAGATAATATCTGTAATACATTCCTCACTGCCTTCTGGGTTGAACTACATGAGTCTATTATGTGATATCCCAGTGTCAAATTGTATAAATGATCCTTGTTTCTTTGTTCAATGGCAAACCGAAACTCTAGAAATTGTTTGTAAGTTTGCACCCTGGGACTGAAAATAAATAATTCAGGTCAAGTTACATTAAAGACATTGTGGTGGTTATTCTTGTGTGGTTGACAATGCATTGTTTTCTGTCCCTGTAAATACTAATAAACTCTGGAGCACAAATATATTCAGCATTGGAGCTTAGATCTAGCCTCAGGCTGCAGCAGTGTTGGGTTTAACTTAAATTTGGAGGACCTGGGGCAATTTTATTTAGTAACCTTTTAAATATCATTTAAACTATGCAACATAAGTATAGACAGAGAATTAATTAAATATACAATACTTACAGTATAATGTTATTTACAATATTGTTACAATGCTTCACTTGTATACAATGGAGTACTCAAGGGACCCACAGGACATAGGTCTCTTCTCCACTTCAAATAAGCAACAGTTCAAAACAACAACAAAGTATCCAAACACCCCAAACCAACAACAAAGTATACAATCATATAAAACCAGCAACAAAGTGTCCAAACAGCCCAAACCAACAACAAAGTATCCAAACAGCCCAAACTCAAACATCCAAAACCATCAACAAAGTATCCAAACATTCCAAACCAAAAACAGTGTCCAAACATCCCAAACCAGCAAAAAAGTATCCAAACACCTAAAACTCGAACATCCAGAACCAGCAACAAAGTATCCAAACAGCCCAAAGCAACAACAAAGTATCCAAACATCCCAAACCAGCAACAAAGTATCCAATCACTCCAAATTCAAACATCTTAAACCAACAACAAAGTCTCCAAACATCCAAAACCAGCAACAAAGTATCCAAACATTCCAAACTAGCAACAAATTGTCCAAGCATCCTAAACCAACAACAAAGTATCCAAACATCCCAAACCCAGCAACAAAGTATCCAAACATCCCAAATCAGCAACAAAGTATTCAAACATCCCAAACCCAGCAACAAAGTATCCAAACATTCCAAACCAACAACAAAGTATCCAAATATCCCAAATCAGCAACAAAGTATCCAAACACCCAAAACTCGAATATCCAGAAACAGTAACAAAGTATCCAAACAGCCCAAAGCAACAACAAAGTATCCAAACATCCCAAACCAGCAA